>JAOWBB010007748.1:0-108038 GCA_028565995.1 Ricinus marginatus | reverse complement strand
ATTAAGTCTTTTCTAATACAAAAAAACTTTTAATTATAAAATCTTAGTTTTTCATTGTGTTGTCTTATAATCTTAAATAACAAATATTTTTAAAATTTGGCAGGAATTCATTCTGAAAATTTGATAAGAACTGCATTTTTTGATACAGATTCACCTATTGAATGAGGAATTTCTTCAATTTTACCATCTTTAGGTGACTTAATAACATACTGGAACAAATGTGAAAAATTTTAAATTACTCTTTTAATAACTTTTATTGCGATTTTCAGTTTATTTCTAACTTACTTCCATTTTCATTGCAATAATAGTTAATAATGGCTCTCCAATCTTTACAATATCATTCTTTTTTACATAAATTTTATCAACAACTCCTGGCATAGGAGATAATGCTTTGTCACTTGATTCCTTTGCACTTGTCTTTTTTTTGTATTCTGGTTCTGGAATTGTAATTTCTAGGCCGCCAGTTTGCAAAAATAAATGAAGTTTATAATTTTTTGCATGAATTTTCGATCTGAATGTCTGAAATTAAAAAATTATTTACCTAAGTCACGTATCATAAAGGAATTATTTTAAGGTAAATTGAATTATTTAATTAATTTTTTAGATTTTTAAAAAAAATTTTCGTTTATTGTTTATTAATAAATTTAAAATATTTTTTTTAAAAAGGTTAGAAAAATCCGTGAAGAATCTTATCATGAAAGTTTCAACTGAAATTCTGGTATAAACAAAACAAAATTTATCATTTGAAAAATATGGAAAATTAAATTTTTAATAAAAACGCTAACTGACTTGGTTCCCAATGTTGCATTCTACAATGAAATCATCCACACCAGCTATGTATTTCCCCTTCATAATAAAATCATCATTTGATTTTGTTTTGGTTTTGGTATTGTTGATTTCATAATTAACTAGATATTCTTTTTGTCTTAAAATGATCAATTCAGCATGTACTTCCGTATTTTCATCATACTTGTAATTAAGTTTTCGAACCAAATTGTGATTTAGTCTAAAAGCGCCCTCAGTAAGAAAAGGATCATTAAAGGAATTTAGTTTGTAATTAGTTATTTCTTCTGAAAAAAGTTGACCAAGCACTGCACAAGCAACTATTTCTTTGGTACATTCATTTTTTTTGAATAATTCGGATTCATAACGTGAAATAAAATTAGTATCAACGTTTCCTTTGTTAAATTCATCGTGACGAGCTAAGCTCAATAAAAAATTAACATTTGTTGGAAGACCTGCAACCTGCAACAAAAAAAAATGCCCTCTCATATAAAAGAAGAAACTGAAAATGGAAGATTTAATTTTTTATCTTACGTTAAAGTGAGTGAGTCGATCTATAAATTTTAAAAGAGCTTCTTTTCGATCGGAACCCCATACTACTAATTTAGCAATCATAGGATCGTAATAAACTGAAATCTGATCTCCTTGCCTCACACCGGTTTCTACCCGAACATCAAAATTTTCAGTCGGAGTTTTTAAATATTCCAAATTACCAGCACCAGGAAGAAAATTCTGGTCAGGATCTTCAGCATAAATTCTTGCCTCAAAAGCATGACCTCTTATTTTAATTTCTTCTTGTTGCAAAGGCAATCTTTCTCCATTTGCTACCTACAATGTAAAAAATTGATTTATTCATAAAAAAATTTATGATATTAAGTAATTAGAGCAAAACGCACTATGGAGAATGCGATTTAAAATATCAAAATTAATAAAATTTAAAAAATACATTTAAAAATTTATTTCGGTATGATCAAAAAATACATTAAAAGTGTTAAGGGAAATAAATTTATTCTATTTTATATAATTAGAACTTTCTTAATAAAATCCCAATCATGAAAATGAAATATAAGTAAAATAAATACCTACCTTGAATTGCCATTCAACGAGATCTGTATTTGTTATCATCTCTGTAATAGGATGTTCAACCTGCAATCTTGTGTTCATTTCCATAAAATAATATTCATGGGTGTTTTTGTCCAAAATGAATTCTACCGTACCGGCACCTACATAACCTACTGCTTTAGCGGCTTGTGTAGCAGCAATGCCTAATTTTTTTCGAAGATTATCCGATATTCCAGGCTGTTTACACATTAATTCAAAAAAATAATCGGAAGTAGCATTAAGTATAATTCAAAGAAAAATTGTAAAAAAAAAATGACTTTAAAGGATAATTAATAAGCCAGTATATTATATTTTTACATATGCCAAAAATATAAGTCTAAAATAGTCTACTATAAGAGCAAAAAATTTTCGTACAAATTTACATCAAAATTATATTAAAAAATTCATTTCTTAATTTAGATGAAAAAGTTTATTTGGTATAAAGCGATGAAGATTTTAAAAAAAGCAAATAATAAGATTCATATTTCAAATGAGAAATATATATTTGTGCAAGAAAAGGAGAATATCAATTAAAAAACAAAGTTTCAAACATATCTGCTCTTATCTGGAAACGCTGTAATTATCGCCAATTGTATGTATCGTAAAATACTACCGTAACAAAGATATTTTGATTATTATATATATCAGTTCAAAGTTGAATATTAAAGCCTAGACAATAAGTTGGATTCAAATATTCATTTAACCTGTAGTTTTTATTAAATCTAGTGTTTCTGACTTTATTTTCGTTATAAAGTTTTGTAAATATATAAAGTTTGTTTATACTAAATTCTTTCATACTCACCGCAGGAGCTTCCTCGATTACTTTCTGATGTCTTCTTTGAACACTACAATCTCTTTCAAACAAATATACATAATTACCATGAGTGTCTCCGAAAATTTGTACTTCTACATGTCTAGGATCCTGGACGAACTTTTCTAATAACATATCGCTATTTCCAAATGATTTAAGTGCTTCCGTCCTTGCTGACTCTAACTGCATGTGAAAATCTTTTACAGATCTTGCAATTCTCATGCCCTATAAGAAAAAGGATGTGGTTTTGAAAATAAACTTTAGAATGAATTTAAAATAATTCTAAACAATTCTAATTTGAAATTCGACATTTTTTTTTGGAAAAATTATTTTTAAGTTGAAACCAACTTTTCCACCGCCGCCTCTAACTGCTTTTATCATTACTGGATAGCCAATGCGTTTGGCCTCTTCAAACAAAAAATTATCTGTTTGATCTTCTCCGTGATATCCCTGAATTGTTGGAACTCCTGCTTTCTCCATTATGGCTTTTGATGTACTAAAAGACAAAGATAATGTGTTCTGAAGTTCATATGTCTACATCTTTAATTTAAACCCTATTTTAACGTTAAATTTAAACGTTAAAACTAATTTTAAGCTATAGCTGAGAGATTTGACAAGCAATATATAAGCAATAAAGAAATCAGATTTAAGATTCTGTATTTGTAAATTGTAAAGTGTGCGAGTGAAATTATTCTATTGATCTGATCTTGGTAATCGTAAAAATTATTTGTTTATCAACATATTTACTGTTAAGTTTTCTCAGTAAAATCTATAGAATTTTAAATTGCAATTACATAAATATTGAGATTAATTTAATCCCCTTTTTCTTTTTAATACCTTTTAGTACCTTTTAATTCCCATATCCCTGATGGCGGAAGCGGGTGGGCCAATGAAATAAATATTAGACTCTGAGCATTGTGTTGCAAATTCAGTATTTTCTGATAAAAAACCGTAGCCTGGATGAATGGCTTTGCTATTTGATTGTTTAGCAACTTCAAGTAATTTTTCTCCTCTTAAATAACTTTCTTGTGATGGCGAAGGACCTATATAGTAAGATTCATCTGCCTGAAAAACAATTAGATATAAAATATGTTGATCTAGTTAAAGATTTGTTATGCAAGAAGAAAATTTCAATATAATTAGAAACTATTATTAAAGTTCATTACATTATTTAAACAGATTACTTCGTAACTTTTGTTTTGAAGATACTAGGTTGAAATGAGTTGATTTTAAACAAATTCATTATAGTAATGAATTACTAGGTATTCTTCATCAATATAAAAATGATTGTTTTCTATAATGAAAAACTATTCAAAAAAATGGTCATATTCTTACCATGCCAACATGCATTGAATTTAAGTCTGCATCGCTGTAAACGGCAACTGTTTTTATGCCTAATTTCCTTGCAGTTTTTATAATTCTGCAAGCAATTTCTCCTCTATTGGCTATTAGCACTTTATCAATTGCACCACTAAAGTTACGATATTGCTTTCTGAAAAAATTTGTGGTTTTCTTTAACAATTATCGAAACGGAAAATTTCAAAATTTACGTTGTAAATTTATTTTCAATTCTTTTTTCAAACAAAATAATTTTCAAGTCTTTTATATGAAAAAATGTTCAAGTTAAGAAAGTTATTAAAAAGAAAAGAAATCATTCCGGAAATGTAAAAAATTCAAAGTTCAATAAAGTTCAAAATCTTGGGAAAAAAGGTCTCATAAAAAGTTCATGGGGGATCACTGAATTAAAAAAATTGAATTTACGAGTACTCACCTTTGAAGTATTACTTTTTTTTTCAAAAACAGTGCCATATTGCTAAATTTTTATGTGATCATTAAGAAAAGGAAATTTAAAAATAAGAAAGTGTTATTTTGAAATTTATGAAAATGAAGTCGTGATCCAACTAGTATCGAATTAGAATTTTCGTTATCACGAGATGTGCGTTCAGGGATTGCTAGTCTTATATATTCCATTTAAACAATTCAAGCTGTAAAACGAAAATAACCGTCTGAGCCAAATGTTTGCAAAGTTATGATGCAAGGTCTTGTTCTTTGATGCCACAGATTTTTGATTTAGTTTTTTAATTAATTTATTTTTTACAATGAGTGCTAGCACTTGCCAATTAGGATTGAAAAATGTAAGTGAAAAAGCAATTTTTGAAATTATAACGTTCATATTATTTCAATATTCTTACATTTAATTATATTTTTATTTTCTTAATAATTATTTAAAAGCAACATTAAATATTTGTAACTGAAGAATGTTGAATGTCATTTTACCGAATTTATTTTACCTTCATTATCTGTTCCATTTGAACTTATTAGCATTACTTGCACTCTTTCAATAGTAACAAAAATTTGCAGCGTTCACTGAACCAAAATATAAATGTCATGTAAAAATATCTAATTCCTGAATATTTGCCACAATAAAAAGTAATTATATAAAATAGTTGCATACATTGGAAATAAATGAAATAACTTTATTATTATATAATAATAATAATAAATAATGATTATTATTATTTATTATTAATAATATATTATTTTAGTTTTTTAATTAATTTATTTTTTACACTGAGTGCTAGCACTTTCCAATTAGGATAAATTTAAATAAATTATAAATAAATAATAAATTGAGTACTTTCCAATAAATAATAATAATTATTTATTATTATTATTATTATTATTATTATAAAACTATCACTTGTATTTTGTGTTCGTTTTCAATTTTTTTTTCTTTATATAACGATTTTGATAAAGGATAACTAAGAACTTATAAATTTTCAACTTTATGGATATGTAGTTAGAAACAAAAAACAGAATTAGTATAGCAAATCTGTAAATGTCATAGAAATCAAATTTCTATGATTGCCATCAACATGATGAAATCATGTTTTTTGATTTCTTGCAATCCAATTGATTGCCCATGAAATTAGTTTTAACAATTTGCCAAAGCTTTTTATTTGGCATAAATGCCTATAAAACAATTAGTATTTCATTAAGATAAAAAATGATCAGGTTTGACAGAAATTTAATTACTTCTTTAACTTGAACTGAGTATTTATTTTTCTTAATTAAAAATGTAAAATTGAGTTTGGATCTATTTGGACATTTCTGTAATTTTTTTTAACAGAATTATATATATTGAGTGTATACATTCATCATTTATTTTGATTTTATTTTGCTCTGTCCATGCAGTTTTGTAATGATTTTTTTGTATATTCAATATTAGCTAATTTTGTTACAAAGGCATAAAACAGGTAAATTTTTTCAATCATATGAAGGATTTTAAAGTAATATGAGATATTTCTTTTAAAGACTTATTCAAATTTAAAAATAATATTTAACATGTAATAAAAATAATTATATAAGAATAAAATAAATGTTTCATTAATTTGATGTGTAAATGTTTCATGAAATTGATGTATTATATTAAAATTATTTTCAGATTCCTATTTTAACAAAGGACAATGTGAAGATGAAAAATCCAGAACTAGTCCAAGAAAAAATAAATAAAATTATTGCTGATGGTAAAGATAATCTACAGGTAATTTTTACATAAATTTTTATATTACAATCTTTTCATGTTTAATAATAACATTTGTTAAAAATAACTTTTATAGTTTATTATAATTGTAATTCAAATTTCAATATTTAAATATACTGTAAAAAATTTTCTTTTTCCTCTAGTAATGATAATCATTTAGTAAAATCAAAGAATTCTTGCTTTTTTTTTAAATACTTTTGAACTTTTAGTTTCACTATCAAATCAACACAATTGAAATTTTTTTTTGATTAATATTATGTAGATATTCTGATTTCTACATTTAATTTTTTACATCATTGTTTTAATCAATGTTCAATTAAGTAAAATGAAAAAAGAATGCAGAATTATGTAGAGAAAAGTCAAAAATATAAATAATATTTCAGTCAAAATAATATTTTCATTTTATATTAACCTTGCTTAAAAATTGACAATATATAAAAAAAAATTAAAAAAATATTTATCTACTAATTATAAGTGAATATTGTATCAAAATTTGTAAGTTAAAATGAATGACAATTTAATTTTTATGAAATTTATTTCAAATAATCCTAAATTTAAAAGTTGATATTTTAATTAATTCATTTAATTATAATTTAATAATTAGAATTAAGAATAATTTAATAATTAGAAGAAATAATAATTAATAGCTATTGCCAAATCAAATAATGTTATTAAAGTGATTTTTTCGTCTTAATGAGATTTGAATATATTTTCCATTTCTAAAAAAATTTTTCAGATAATTACAGATTATGACATGACTTTGACAAAACAACATGTAAATGGAGCAAGTACATTATCATCTTTTGGTAAGAAAATTGGCTTCATAAAAAAAATTTTTTTGGAGGTAAAATAATATTGCCTGTATTGAAAATTTTTCTCTATTTTTTATTAAAAATACTATGGAAAATGTTTTATAACATAAAAAAAAATATATATATTTGTTTAGAAATTTATGGAATTTAGAAATGATATATAAAAATGTTAAAAATATTTTTCTGTTTTCTATTAGGATTGCTTAGTATGTACAAATATCTTCCACCAGAGTTTTCGGTCGAGGAAAAAAAGAACAAGGAGAAATATTATCCAATTGAATTGGATATAAACCTAACTAATGAAGAGAAAACACCTTTTATGATAGAGTGGTATCGTGAATCAGAAAAATTATTGACAGGGATTTATTACGATGTGGATGAATTGAGAAAGACGATAATGGAACATAAACCTGAATTGCGTGACGGAACAATAGAATTTTTCAAGTATATTTTCATAGTTTAAATTTACTTTTAACGTTTTTTTCGAAATGATAAAAATTATTGAATGATTTAAAAAAGATATTGGTAATAAAATTTAAATTAACATCATGAATCTAAAAATATTATTTAATCTATGTCGCAAAATATGTTTGTATCATTTTAAAAAAAATTTTTACTTAATGATTTTATCAATTAGATCATTGGAGAGAAACCAGGTGCCGGTTCTAGTATTATCTGCAGGACAAGGAAATGTTTTATCAGAAGTGCTAAGTTGCTATGGATTACATGAAAATAACTATTTTCGCATAGTATCAAATTTCTTTAAAATTAAGAATGGAATTGTAGACGGTTACGATTGTCAAGAAAATGGACTTTTTATTCATCCATTCAATAAAAATGGATTGGGATGTACTGCTTATTTTAAGGTAATTAAACGTGGAAAGTAAAAATTAAAAAATTTGATTTTTGTCGTCATTTTTTTAATATATTTTGCATTACATTTTTGGAATATTTTTATTCTATTATGTTATGTCTGTATCCATAATACATATGATATAGTTATTTTAATTGTTTTACTTATGTTTTAATATGCTGAATAAATAATTAATTATTTACATTATTTTTAATAAAATTTCAATTTTTCAGAAACTAGAACACAAAAGACAAAATGTTTTATTAATGGGCGATTCCTTAGGTGATGCGAATATGGATCAGGGAATACCAGAAATCCGTACAGTTTTGAAAATTGGATTTTTATATGGAGAACCTAATTACGTAAGAATTTCATAAATTAATTATGCTTAACATTAGTTATTATCGTCCGAATTCAAAACATGCAAAGTGAAAAAATATTATTTTTAATTAACGAAATCCGTTATCAGGCATTTATAATTAATGTTGCATTCTGTCTTAATTAGTCAAATATAGTCCAACCCTTTATAATTAAAAATACAACCCTTAATATAAATTATGATTAAAAGTACTTTCTGTTCTCATATTTTAATGCATTTAATTATTTAATATTGATTTTTTTCATCTAATATTATTATTGTCTTTATTCAGTTATAAGGAAGCAAGGCTTTTTTCCTGTAGAATGAAATTACACTGTTTTTGATCTTATTAATCATTAAAAATTATGAAAAAAAATTTTATTGTGATATTCAGAATTTCTATCATACCAATATTATATTCCATTGTTTAATTTATTATTACTTTTCAATAAATTGTAAAAATGTTTACTAATTTTAAAGAAGAAAATCGTTTTCATGTTTTAAAAAGAGAAATATTTTTAAAAAATAATTAAAAATTTTATTATGAATGAGTTTCTAATTATATTTAAATGCTTTGTTTTAGATTGAAGAAAGTTTACCTATTTATTTAGGTGTTTTTGATATAGTTTTAATAGATGACCAAACGATGGAAGTTCCAAGAGAAATTCTTCGACCAATATTGACTTCTTAAGGAAAAATTATATTGCATGAATATGCTAATTAAGATTTACTTACAATAACAGTAATAATAATAATAATAATAATAATAATAATATATTTGATTGTTTCCTGTCTTTATCTTAATATAATGATTATTTTTTTCGTCAAAGTTAAATTCTTTTACATAACAAATTAACTATTTCATTAAATTCATTAGACACATTAGCAATAAAGCCTTTTGCTACAGGCTTCGTTTGCAAAGCCTTCAAGTCACGCCTCAGATATCTTGCTTTGGTTTATCAAATAATATTCTTTTTAAAAACTGTTTTCTAATTACTGTTCGTAAATTTTGTTAGTGTTTTTCAGTATGTAAATTGTCTGTTAAATTAATGTATTGCATCTTTCAAAATTAATAATAATCACCCAATGATAAGAATTTAAGATTAATAAAACAAAATAACTTCTTTTCTGTTGCTTTAGTGTGATTAGATAAGTATTATTTTATAGTTTTTATGAATTAAATATACATTAAAAGTAACTACTTAAATGTTTGAAACTCGTTTACAAAATTTTGTAATGAGTTTTCTTTGTTAATGTTTCCCATTAAAAAATTTGAATTTTTCTTCTATTTTTCTGTTAATGTTTATTTTCTTATTTAAATTTTCGGAAATGGAACTCCTCGATAATTTTACCTTTCATTATCTACTCCTTTTGACATTTTTTATTTAATAATTCACTAAAAATTCTCTATTGAATGAAGTTGCTTTCTCCATATTAGACAATATAATGTTTTAATATTTTCTAAAAAAAAGTTCTGTGATTTTGAATAAGCTAAAAATAAATTATTAACAAGTTATCATTAGATAGAAGATATAATGTCAAATTTTTATTAATGACCTAAAATTTGAAATTACATAATTATTGTTCCTTTGAAAAGAGTGTAGAAAAATTATTTTAATATTTATTAAAATAAAATTTATCGTAACCTAAATTAAAGTTTGAAGGAAAAAGATATACTTTATTAAATTAAAATTTTAAAAGTTAAAGTGTAAAACAAGCATAAGAAGAGAATGATACATAATAATCCACCTTTTTAAAAGTCATGCCTTTAGGCTTTCTTTATTCTCGTTAAGAATTACATTAAAGATTTTCATTATTTTCTTTAAATAAAATTTTTTTAAATTTCTGATCATAGATTTTAGTATCACATAAGTTATGAAACATATTAAAATAAAGAGATTCATACACTGGAGAATTTGGGGACATGTCATTCTATATATTCAGAGTTGTTCTGAATAATTTTATTTTAGTTGTTTTTTAAGATCAAATCAAGATATGATTTTATTCAAAAAATTATTTCGGACTAATTTACAGGTTTTATTTTTATCATAAATATATATATATATTATATATATAATTGATAATATTAATGTTTTATAGGATATCATAGTTGAATATCTTGCAGAATGGATGAAATAAATAAATAAAAATTTATCAGAAACATTTCATTAAAAAAAAAAATCAGAATTTTTCACTTTCACGCAATTATAAAGTAAAAAAATTCATTATGATTTTCTATAATGGATTTCGCATCTTCAAGATAAAAATAAAAATTGAGCAATTGTGTATCTCATTTTAGCTTTATTTGAAATAAATTATAATAAAAGTAAATGTTATTTTTCAAATAAGTTTCTCTCCTTTTTTTATTTGAGAATATCAATAACAATCTAATTTTAGGAAAAATAATGAGAAAGTTATACTAATAATTTTTAATTAAATATAAATGTTTAAATTAGATTTTATTTCTTCAGAAGGAAAAATGTAAAAAGGAAATAAGGCACATTAAGCAAACTTTATATTTAAAATTTTTTGTATTGATATTTAAAAATTTTTTTACGAATAATTTGACTATTCTTATTGAATATTTTCAATAATTATTAATCTTCGGCTTAAAATTGAAGTTTTTTATGATATTCTATTTTTGCAATAGAGTAAAGTGGAAACTATTGCTTAGAACTGCTTTCGGAGAAACTTTCAGAATGAACATAAATATTTTGTAATATTTAAATTAAAAATCTTAAATTTTATGTTATTATAACATATAATATTATTAACATATATAGTTGTTCCACACGATTTATGTTTATTTACAAAACAAAAATTTATTTTTCCATTTTAAAAACATCAGCCTTTGCTTTTTATAGATTATGAAAATTTTTTTTCATACTTAAAAATATTATTCGAAAAAATTCTTCTGTTCAAAATATGATTACAATAAAAACTGAAAAATTATTGATAAATAAATGATTTAATTTTTATTTTCCTTATAAACCACATGATCTTTAAATATCCACATTAAAATTTTGGTTTTGACATTTTATAAAATGCTTTAAGCACAATATATAAAAAATTTAAGTTTGAATTCATATGTTTTTTGTAAAGATAATTTTAATCTGTTTGTAAAAAGTAATCACTTAATCATTTTTTGTAAGATGTCAAAATTTATTTTCTTCCTCAGTTAGCAGGATTGTGATTAATAATATTTATATTTACATTTTAAACGTATTTCTTAAGTTTTTTAAGATTTTTGATCATATTCACTGAAAGCACTGAAATATATTAAGACCTAATTTAGTTTTTGGATTTTTTTATTCACTCAAAATTAAACTAAGAACATATAAAGTTAAAATAGTTTAATTATCTAAAAAATTTGTGTTTTAGACCATCATAAATCCATTGCTGTCCAAATTCGTTTTTTCCAGAAATTTCGGTTCCAAAATGATATACTTTTACAATTATTATTACTTCATCATTAAATTTTTAATCAAGTGACTCATTGGAACATAAGAGAAAATTTCGATTTTAAGATGAAATATTTTTTTAATGTTTTTCGTTCTTATGGCAAGGATTCAATCATCTTGTTATTTCTCATATTTTTACCGATCATTTTTTTTGGGACAAATTTTTTGTCTTTGTTTAATTCTTTAAGTTTTAATAAAACGCTTTTTATAATATCTTAACAATTTTGATTTTAATAATATTCTTTTAACAATAAATTTATTTGAAACAGTTTTTTATGAATTACAAAAAATTTTGTATCTAATTTTTTATTATAGAAAATGATAACTGTTTAAATCTCGAAATAATTGGGTATTTTATTTTCATTTAAAATTTTTAAAAAAATACATATATTTATATATGTATATACTATTATATTTTAAAAAAATGAAATATATCCTCATTTATTTTAGAAAATTGGAAAAATAGAAATATTAAGATCAATCTGATTTTCCTTGGATTAAATTTTGATAAGTAAATTCGTTTAAGTGTGAACTGTATTTATAATTAAATCGAAGAGAGTAATAGTGGATTGTGGATCATAAAGTTGCATTTGTGCATATTGCAATAATGATGCTGCTAATTGTCCCACAGTCCATTCCCTGTCTAGTAATATTCTTCTGACCGTGTCCAACTAAAAAAGGAAAAATAATATTATAATAATATTAATTTAATTCTTGAAACAAGCTTTTGCGGCGTACCAAATGATTCGATAACTCTCTATGGCTAATAACAAGTAATGGTTCAAGTGAAAATTGGAGCCGTGTGATTCTGAGATATATCTGAGAGATGAGGATGAAGGGAAAAGAAGGGATTCTGCTAATTCATTTGAGTGACAATCTGTATATATATTTCATTTACATTAATTTAAGTTTATAATTATTGTAATTTTTTTATATAAGAAATATTTGAAATATATTACCTTCACTAATTTGTGATGCCTACAAGTGTAATAAATTAAATTTGGAAGACCTGTATAGCTGGCAGCTATCCACTGAATGGTAAGTTTTATCTGGACATCTCCACCATAGCAGGATCCGCATCCCCAGTTACCTGTCGCGATAGGCCTTTGACCATGTATATTTGGAAGCATTGTTTTAAGTGTTATGTCTTTGTCTGATAGTAATGATATCTGTATAAATAAAAAGCATTTGTCACATTTCGTAAAACTATTTTTTATGGCACAATTGTATTGGCAAATAACATATTTTAGTGTACTCGGCAGATTTTCCTCACCAACTGCATTGCCAATTTAGGGTTTTGTTTCACCAGTTCCAAACTAAGGCTTCTAGCTGCAACTACAAGTTTCTTGCCTTGTTTATCGTTTTCTCCTTTAAAAGCAAAAGAATCACTAAAGGCTCTTTTCATGAGGCAAGACGCAAATTCTGTTACCACTTTTTCTCTTTTCATTTCATTTGTATTACCATTTGCCGTAGTTATCCAGTGTGAAAGTTGGTCATATATTTCTTCTGCATCTGTTTAAAGTTAAAAAAAAAATGAATATTGCCTTGGATCTGTCTGAGAATTTAATAAAAATTATATTGCCATATAATAAAAAGAGAATATGCTAGAAAATGGTGTTATTATATCCTGAAATTATTTGGGTATCTTTTTAACACCAAAATTGTTCACTTTTTTGCAGAATATTGAAGACATGAAGATGGAACATGAGTTCCAATTGAGAATCGAAGTTTTCGAAAAGTGAGCGGAATTTGTGTTCATAAGTGAAAGCCAATAAATACGTTCATAAGTGAAAAAGGTTAATGGATTGTTACCAAATAAAATTAAAAGTCAAAGATTTAAAAGGTTATAAATCAATAAATAAAAATCTTGGAATTAAATTAGGTAAGAAAGTTTATGTATAAGCTTGAAACAGGCAAATGTGATTCGAATATTCAGTCCCTTAAGCAAAAGTCGTACTTTTATATGTGATTCGAGAATAAAGAAACTTACCAGAATTGTCTGTTGTGAAGCTGTATTGTTCCGATTTGTTACATTTGCTGTTGCCTTCTTGCTCCATCGAACCTTGATAAAAGCCATCGTCCATAGATTCATCCTGAAGAAGAAAACCAGTGGATGTTCCTCTCCTGCACCTGAAACATTAATTTTCATTATTACTAATGATTTATCTCACGTTTTTTCATTTTGAAAATTACAATCGCACGACAACTGAAATAAAGGAAAAAAGGTAAAAAACAGTGTTCAGAATCAAGATTAAGTGAAAACTTAGAAGCTGAATTGTAAAGAATTTAGTAAAGACCAACCATATCTTCAGTGCGATGAAAAGAAATTTCTAAGACTGCGCAATACTTAAGGCTTACGGCTAGAGGCAGTATTTTAGTGACGAAGACAAAGATAAGCTTTTTGGACATATATACCAAATGCTCCTTTATCTGATGGAAATTTCTCTTACTAACCGAATATAGCTGCGCTCGGCCGATGATCCCGTTACGCTTATGCCGACAGCATAACTGGAATCGTCACTATTGCTGCTGTATGTTGTAGCACCCCTGCAATATCATTTTACACATGTTTCCTGCCTATAATAATTAAAATTTCACTATTCGATGTGTGTCTAATTCTACTGTCAACTCTTCCCTTTCTTAAATCATACCTTAACAAAGCTTCCCTTAGTCTTTCAGCAAATGAGTACCGCTTTTCATCATCAGTGGAAAGAGAAATAATATCTATAGTATTCGGCTTTGGGTATCCTTCGTCACTCTTCGACGAATCTAAAATATAGATAGTCGGAATAAGCGGGGTACGCCGAGAAAACTGATTTCTGTTGACATTCAGTAAAATAACAAAGGACTTTAATATTTTAGTTCGATACGCTATTTTGGGCCTTACCTCTGCTTGATTCTTCTTTATCGACACTTGTCCTGGCACTGTGGAAGACTTCATCTGCATCTTCATCAACGTTGCTATCTTCATAACTTTGAGCACTTGAATACATACTGTCTATGTTGCTCGTTCTTCTCTCCGGCAAAACTTCTTGGCTTTGCATCAGTTCTCTTTTGCCGGCGAAGAAAGTCTGCGTTCGATTCACTGGCAAACACTCTCCCGACGATCCTAATACTAAAATCGCAAGATTTGATTTCACGGAAAAACCTTTTCATAATTATAATATTTAAAAGGTGAACGATATTTAAAGAAAACATACCTATAAATTTGCCTTTTCTAGCCCAATTGTCTGGTGATCTAGAAGGTTTTAACCAGTTTTGCCTTTTCATTAAGGAGTTCATTTGTGATAGGGGCGACGTGGTTGAAACTTCATTCTGCGCACGTGCAAAATAGTTATTTTTCGAATCAAATATGTTCAATACAGAAATGTTCAGCTAGTCAACAAGCAAAATCAAACTGTTTTTAAAATAAACTTGATTAAACTGTGGTGGATAAACCCCCTTTTACCAAATGATCTACTTGAGACATCTTCTTTTACTAAGTTCAAACTTACATCAAGCTGGATATGTTCCGGAGGAGTTGAACTAAAGCTTTCCCCAATAGGTGACAGCCTCCTCTGCATTGTCGATTTTGTTACCGGTCTCATTAGAGAGCTTTCCATTGGTGTTACCACCCCTTGTCTAAATCCTAATAGAGCTTTATTTAGTTCCCTTAACAGATTATCCTCTTCCAACTGACTTAACGGAAGTCTCGAGTAGTTTTCCGGATCCATGCAGCAGATGCTTACCTTCGATAAATTTATTGTACGTTAATAATTTTCTATAACATACATAATTATAAATATTTATAAAATTGATAAAATAGAGTAAATACTTTTAATTTAATTAAAATTTTGATTGTCTAACCAGCTAAGATCCGTATTTTTCAAGCAGAACGGTAATCTCACCCAATTAATTCATAAACAATGTGATTATCATTTCAGGTTATGTATTATCATTCAGTTTCATCATTCATTATCATTTCAATTCATAAACAATTTCATCCATCATTTATTAAGTTCGATGATGTTCGATTTAGAGCTATACAAATTAGCGCTTTAGCAAAATATTTGTTATTCAAGTTTTAGATAAAATTATTTCGGATAGGGCATGAAATATCAATCACATGTAACAAAAAGGGGTAATATAAAGAAATTGCTCACTTTATTTGGTTTTTCGAACTTCTCCAAAGATGCATTTTCTCTGGGTGAAATAATTTTCGTTATTTGATATGCATCCTTAACGATTAAAACTTCATTATCCTCCAGAGCTTCCACCGAAGCCAGTATGCAGATTAATTCAGGTACTGTACAAAATTCGGTGCATTCCTGCGTAGATAATAATTAATTTGTTTTCGCATGAATTCAATAAATTTTCCTAATTGCGAACCTAACCAAGCATTTTACCTGAGATGATCCTTCGCACAAAACCGCACCTCCTATCCTTGAACTGGAAAAACATATTCTGAGGCACTGAGATTCGGCTTCCTCGATGCGCCCCTCATTGCGGACAGTGATGGGGCAAAGTGGAAGGCAACTATCCAGCCAGTCCTCTATAGTCAGCCACTGCTTTCCCGTCATTACCTGATTAATAAATTGTCGACTATATTAATTTTTCAGAGAAGGAAAATATGAAAAGGTGAATCTGCAAGTCTCGAAATCGTTAACGACAGGAAAAAGTGGCTGTTGAAGTCCCGCATTCATACACTATTGCAACAGATTGCCTGAAAGTGTTTAAGCAAGACTTCCCAGTAAGGGAAGGTGAACACCAGAATGGCTCCTTCTTCGGCTGTGATGAATCAGCATGGTCTTTCCTAAAATGATCTTTTTTTATTTTCTCATACCTGACGTGAAAAACTGACGCAATCATCGTCGCCAATATCACATTCACCGACAAGATCGAAATAGTGGAAGAAACTTTGAAGTTTTGCCTGCTGAATGGGCCTGAAATATTAGAAATGTGAGGATATGAGCTTGGAAGATATAAATGAACCTTCACTACTTTTATTTATATTAGATTAAAATTAAATAAATCAAATCATTGCGAAAAGAACAAATAAATAAAAAAAGGATAATGTAAAAATAAAAAAATATTAAATTAATGATAAAAAATGCTGATAATAATATAAACAATTAATGAAACTTGAAACGAATAAAAACAGGGTTTAAACGATCTAAAAACTGTCAATATATTCATTTATAGAATTTTTATATGAAAATGTGATTTTTTTTTTACTTATTAACATATAATTTTATTTGTCTTGTTATTAATTAAGTAGTATGATTTACATTCAGAAAATTCAGCAAAGTTTACGAATTTATTATAATTTATACTATAAATCCGGAGAACAATAAACTGTTCTTTATATTGCATTGATTGAATTGTATTTCGTAATTCGCGAGTTCATTATTTCTCTTTTCAGGTCATGTATCTTCGGTTAAAATATTAATAGAAAAACTTTGTAAAATTTTTTTAATAAATTTGATTTACTAGAATTTTTTTCTAGTGTCATAGAGATAAGTAATGATCGTTTAATAAATATAAAGGAATGGGAAAATAATTAAGTTTTGGTTTTAAAATTAATTTGGATCTGTTGAAAATATCCCAGTGACTGATGGGATCGAGAAATTGCAGCATCACATCCCACGGGATCTCTCTGAGAGCTCTATTCACCAGAAAATCGGACTTACTGATCAAGATGCTTAAAAAAGTAGGTAAAATTGACATCTTGGAGCGTGGGATGGGTTTTTGGTGTTCTTTTGGGAAACGTTGAGAAAAATGAATGCGCCAAGAGACTTGACAGGAATGATCTTCTGTATTCCATCTTGTCAGCTGAAAAGCATGAAAAAAAAAATAAGTTTTGTAAATCAGTACAGCCATACGGATTCCAGCTTAATGCGGGTCTCTCACCTTGTTGTTGCAGACTGAAATGGAAACCATTCTTCGGTTTTAGTACTTTTAATTGTAAAGCTCTGTCAGTCATTGCGGGTAAAATTTTACAAAAAAAATTGCTTTTTTGTTCTGGGGGAAGATTTGTCAAAAAGCTCTCAAATTTTTGGAAAATCGTCGGATCAGTTTTTTCCGGTTCGTCCGGATCCAGTCCAGTGCTGGTACTAATAAAAAAAATATTAATACCATTATTTGGATGTAGTTAATTGAAATTATTAGCACCAGCAAGTGTAAACACTCACTTGCACATGTTGTGAATCTTGAGCATTCCATCAGTTAGTTGTTTTGCATCGGTCGCCGTGGAAAGAAGTGTTAATTCTTTTTGCAAACTACACCAATGGGGAAGATCACACGGAAGAATAACTAAAGCCATCCGTGATAGCTATAAAATTCAAATAATACGTTAAAGTATGCCTATCGTCGATTTTTTTATACTAAAAATAAAAAACATGTAATAAATTATCATCTTATTCAGAGATTATATTAGATTTCCATTATTCATACGTTAAAATTAATTAAATTGTCAGTTTCTAAAATTAAAGTTTATTTTTATATAAAAATATTTTAGTTTTAATATAGACATAATAATGAATACCCTTAAATAATAATTCTTTTTTGATCTTTTTTGATTAATTAAAGAAAAATAATAATCTGTTAATAATTAACTCAAATATAAGATTTTACATAAGTCTGAAACTAATATTTGACGAACTAACGCGGAAAATTGGCCTTATGCCTGCACATTTTCCCAACATACAAATCATCTGTTACACAACTATATTTAATTTAATTCTTTTTTTTTTCACATTTTCTTAAAATCTAAAACTCTTGCAGTTTGCCCGGGCAAAGTTTTCGCAGAGATATTCCGCTTATATAATATATCTGGATAAATAATCAGCCTAATTTCAGTTAATTTTTTTTTATGTATTTGAAAATAAAATTTCTGCAATTTAATTTCATACATTCTTAATATAAAGGAATGTTTCATGTTTCTACAGAATTTATCATTTTAGGCACTGTGCAAAGTGAGAAAGAAAATTTTAATTTTGGACGTCGATTGCTGATTTGTCCGAACGTGAACATAGAAACATAATTCCAAAAGAAGCTATCACCACTTTTTTTTTACCAAAAAAATTCAATTATACATACGTATATATATTTATATTATTATATTATATGTTATATTATATATATAAGTGCGTGTGTGTGTGTTTGTGTGCGTCTATTACAAAACGACAATAATTCTGTGTGGCATAATAAAATAAATAAATAATGTATTTATATTATATTCATGTGTATATGCATCGATGCAATCAGGAGTTCTATTTTCAAGATGAAAAGTACCAGAAAATCAAGACGGTTTCACGTTTCTCACAGGAAAATGGCAGTAAGATGTTTGTGAAAAAATTGTAACGAATATCCGACATTAGGCGTTTCACTTTCCTTTGGAGGTTTGACGTCATAAATGACGTCATTGATGATGTAAACCAACGTTTTCCATCTCGTCTCGACATCTCACGCAAAGAAAATGGCCGATATTCAAAATATAATTTGCTTCTTTGCCAAGTAAAAAAAAAAAAAATCTCAGTTTATACGATTTGAAAATCACAAAAAAAGAAAAGTACAAATTTTCACTTGTAAAATCATGATTCTTTCGCAGTCAATTTTAACCTTTCCCTTTTCATTTCCATATTGCTGAATTCTAATTTAAAACTATTTCAGTGGCAGAATTAAATTCAAGGAACTCGATGCTTGAGCTTATTAAATTATATTATAAAAGTACACATATAAAGTATCGTTCTAATATCTTTAATGTCGAAACTTTGATTTATGCAGTTCACTCTTTTTACTTAATTTTAGCGTAGTAATATATTTTTCAGCAAAGCTTTACGATTCCGATGTATGCCGTTGACTCGTTCAATCTGCGAGACCTTTTTATCGGAGTAATGGTCCATGAAGGGTCGGAAACTCGAATAAGCAAATTAGTTGAGATTTTTTTTTCTTTCGTAC
Organism: Ricinus marginatus; assembly: GCA_028565995.1. Classification (NCBI taxonomy): domain Eukaryota; kingdom Metazoa; phylum Arthropoda; class Insecta; order Psocodea; family Ricinidae; genus Ricinus; species Ricinus marginatus. Next base: position 88,377 of record JAOWBB010007748.1, on the reverse strand, counting down.
TTTCCTGTTTTCTGCATCGAACAACTACAATGTTGGTGGAAACTTAAATCCCTTTTGGTATCGATACTCGATATTGAATTCTTCTGCATCATTTTCCTGCGGCGGCTACATCATCAAACGAGAAGTACATTCGATATCAAAAAAGCATGGAAGATTTGAAAAAAAATTTCCGTGCTCTTACCCGTAAGGGGTAGATTCGAGCCCCGAAGGTGGTTCGACACCATCGGTCAAGCACAGCATCCTCCGACCCACGCGCCCTGCATCATTATCCTGAACTCACTTTTTTATTTCGATATCGATTTCTGAACGAAGGCTTTGCATGGGCTTTCAACTTCGGAATCGTTTCCGTTATTCTGCTCCCTGAACTGTATCCCGGAATGAATTTTTTCTCCAGTTTTATCGCTTAGAATAAATTCAAATGGACAACTGTAAAGTGACCTCGTTCCGTTTTACGTTTTCTTCACTTTAAGAAAGGCGAAATTATTAACAATTGCCAGAGTCAATCTAATAACGCAAATTTTATTCCCTGCACGTGATTGTTCGTGCAATACAAAAATACTAGGCTTTTCTTTGTGTTTTTTAGCATTTTTATGCATATCATAAGCTCAGAAACTTTTTAACTAAATCAAAATTAGTGGTCCGATAGTAAAAGTTATCACTTATGCGTATCACTCTGTAACTATTACCGTTTCTTTGTCGATTTATCGAAATTAAAAATCTTTTTTTAAAGTTCTCCAATTGTTTACAGGAAAACGACAATAATGATCCCATATTGAGGGAAATAAATTATTTTTATATTTGCCTTTAATACCTTGATGGCCATCTTACAAGTTTTGAAACTTTTGAAAGATCTCGACATGCCGGGATAATACAATCTTCAAACTTCAGCAATGCGTTCGACTTTTTTTCAGTTTTGACCTCCCGTAGGAGAAGAAAAAATAAATTCTTTTACGTATTTCAAATTTTATGCAATATAAAAGTTTTTAATTATAATTTTTCAATAAACCAAGAAATAATTAAACTTCTCTATGTAAACGTAAATAATAATATAATATTAAAAATAAATAAATTTAATTAATTAGCGACCTGTCATATTTATGTAATTAAATAAAAATGATACACTGTGATAATTTATTTGACAACAACTTATGCAGAAGTAGAATGAATACAGTAATTCATAAAAACATAAATAATTTAAAAATTTAATTGTTATTTATAATTAGAAATATTGAGCACATTATGCTTCAGGCTTTCTAATATTTGGAAACTAGATATGTATATACCTGAAAATATTTTAGTCTTAATAAATTTCAAATTTTATAATAATGCCGCAAATTACAATTTTGAATTATCTTTGCAGTCTAAGAAGCACTTAAAGCAAGATTAAATTACCCGCAAATTAATGTTATTTTACAGGAAAATAGCAATAAATTTCTTTTTTAAGGGATGAAAAAAATGAAGTAAGTATTATAAAAAATTCTAGATTATTGGCTTAATTTGTTATAGGAACTTATATGTATTTTATGCTCTTTAAAGACTTAAATGAACTGTGAACTACGTCCGATGTATAAGAAGATATTGTATTGTGAAAAGAAGGTTTCTTCCATGAATATTCGTGAAAGTCAAATATAGACAATTGTAATAATACTTTTAAATTAATGATTCGAAAGTTTTACTTATTTTTTTCACGATAATTTTCTTCATTGTTAGTTAACTAAATAAGATAAAAATAAATAAAAAAATGTATTTAATTCCAAAAAAATTAATAAAGTGAATGTAAAAGACTTCCTCCTAATCTTAATTCAAAAGAAAATTTATAATGAAGAATTTTTAATTTTTTTTGAACGAACTAAATTTCTTAAATCAAAAATTTTTTTATTTTTAAAAAATAATGTCAATTAATTATCCTTAGGCAATATTTGTAAAAAAAACAAATTTTTTAATAAATATTATTCAAAGTAAATTAACGTATGAAACGAACGAAAAACGTCACATAAGTGGGCTTTTTCCGTAAATATTTCAAATCAAAGGTTTACTTAATTATTATGATATGCAATGCGAAAACTACTTACCATTTCTTTCTTTAAAAATTATATTTCAACATAAAAAATTTAAAAGACTTTTATTTATAAGATTCCTTTTCTCTTTTTCCGATTTTGAGTTCTGATAAAATATTTTTAATTTGCATATAATTTGATGATTTATATAAATTGTTTTGCGAATTTTTATACTCTAAAATTGAGATAAGTTTCCGTTTTAGGTAAGTTTATCAATCATCTATTATACATAAAATATGTATAATATGTAACTATATAAATATTTAAAATTTTTTATGGGTGAATATTTGATATAATTTGTCAAAAATACAGATTCAGAACAAAATGACCGATAGATATATATAAAAAGCTGATATTTTGGAAATTTGCAAACCTTTAAATGTATGATTTATTTTAATATTGATGTATAAAATATTCGAGATCTCCTCATTCCTTTAATCTATAATGTTTGAACATTTTTAATTAAAAATATATATGTATTCTCTAAGGGTACTTAATGAGTCCAAAATTCAATTTTTTTATAATCATATCTAAGCATCGAAAATGCATTTGCAACGACGTGTTCCGTGCATTTAAATCGGTGAAACTCTAACTTTAAATCAAGAAAAACATATTAAAATACATGTGATAAAAAACGTACTTGTATAGCATTATTTTCTTTAATTTATATATTTTTTTTCATTTCAAAATTCAAAAATGAAGGATAGTACTGTTTTTCTTCCTAGTTTGTGAAAAAATAAAATCACAGGCAAAATTTATGGGGAAACATTAAAATATGAAAAAATTAGAATAAAATTTAATTTATTATTTTCAGTGCAGATTTCGAAAATTTAGATTAAAAACCCAGAAATTTATCTCAAGAAAATTCTAACATGTCCTGCGACTGGGATCTGGAGTTTATGTATAAAGCGTTTTATTAAAATAACTTATGGTATCTGTAACACATAACGTCGATGATGAAGAAAAAAGGAAACATACCTTTGATTAAAATCTGAAGATCATAATCAAAATTTCTGATGTCGAAATGTACGTGCAGCACTTCGATGGTGGCCTAAGGCCTTCAGCCAACGCACTAGCAAAGCACATTTTCTCTGAGCTTTTTTCAGCTTATCTGCCCACGTTATTTGAAGCTTTCACTGCGCTTGCCTCATGTTATTACGCGATATAGGGTATGTTGCCCGTTGCTTTTTGCCTTCCCCTTTACGTTGAACTGTATACATCTTCGCAAGGCCGATTTCACTATTGAAACTACACTTTATTTAATGTTTTCCCCTTTTCCTTTGTCTATTAAATTTGCATTACAAACATAGATTTGGTTATAAATTTTCATAATATGCCGTGAATCAATTTAAAAAAATGTAAGCAGTTGGTTAATAGTCTTAAAAAATGTTTTTTATCATTTTAAAAAAATGTTAGAATCTGTAACTGCATTATGGCGGAACTGGATTTTCTGGTAAATTTTTTTCATGGTGACTTTGAAGATTGTGATCCGCGAATATACTGTTAAAATATAAAGGCTTGCAAGTGTTAATCAACAAAAACTCTAAATCTATACAAATGTTATTAATGCCCGCTTGTGTACCTTTTTACTAATCCCACTTTACATTCATAATACTTTAATTCATCAGATTTATTCGATTGCATTATATTTTTATTATTGTCAAAATGAAATTAATTTATTTGCTTCTTAAGCTCTTTCTCTTTAACCCAAACTCTTAATATAACTTCCTAATATGATTAGCAGTAAATTTTTTTTCATTTTGTACTATTAGACAGCTTATCGCTTACTGCTTTTAATTTTTCTAATCTTAATTTTACTTTTTTGTAATTTTTTTAGTCATTTTGAAACTTTTTCTGGCAAAGATACCTTGGATATTTGCCATTTCAGTGCTGATGTTTAGGGGTCGGGGTCGTGTTGACATTTGGAATATAGCAAGAAGGGTGGTATAGGTTTCTTATTCTACAAGACCCCAAAAAATAACTTTTTAATGATTAAATTTCATTCTTACTATTTTATAAATCACGGCCGTGTTCTATGATTTCATATGATATATCAATGCCAAAAAAATGATTAGCCAAAATGTTGAGAATGAAGACGGTTTTGAGTCATCTCCAAGCTTTTTCTTACAATTTCTAAAATCATATATACTCAGCTATTCTCCTATAGAACAATATTAAATTTTCATACAACAATGATTTGATAAATCTAAGTGAAGCAAAAATTTTGTCTTGTTTTATTTAGATCAAAGAGTAATCTCTTTCTACATCTAATTTTTGGTTGATTTTACTTGTTTTAACGCAGTTTTTGATAAAACACTTTTGAATCATAATATTAAAAAAAATTACATACATATTTTTGTGCCTGATTTATTATACATGAATTGAGTTTCATAATTTCAGCGAAGAACTGATATTAAGTATATAAGTGATATAACTGATAAGTACAATATAAAAAAAATTTGATAAATTTCGTAAAACTGATTTAATTTAAAATAAAATTATCATGAATTCGAAGTAAAAGAATTTTAATAAATTTAAAAAAAAAAATAAATCAAGATTTATTTTGTTCTTAAAAAAGCATCATTACCCGAAATTTTAAAATACACTAGTTATTTTCTAGAAGTCGGAAATATTGCTAATTAAAGATTATAAATTTATTTATATAAAAGGAATAAATTATATTCATAAATTGCACATTTAAAATAAAGGAACTGAAAACAAAAAATTATGAAAAATTAAAATTATATGTAGAAGATTCTAATCACACGTATTATTTTTTTAGAAGTAGGAAAAATCTAAATGTTTTATTACTGAAAATATGGTAAGTTTGATAAGTTCTATATTTATTCTAAGATCTAAGTTCTAATGTTTGACTTTATAGTTAAGGCAAAAAATTCAAAAAAGAAAAAAGAATACGAAAAAATCAGCAGCTCGGAAATTAGTATGAATGTGGATATATTGCTAATATAACGAATGAGATCTTGTAACGATGTTCCATTATCACTCATAAATTTAATGACTAATCTTATAACATTTCTGGTTATTATAATCATATTTTTAATTGCAGAATAATATAGTTTCCAGTTGTCTGAAAATAAAACTCATCTCTTGAAAATAATTTTAAAAATATTATGATTTTTTAATGTGTAGTACTTACGATAAGAATTACCTTTAAATGAGATTAAGAACTAGGAAAAATGTTCGATAGTTAACTGACTTATAATGACAACTTAAAAACAATCAGTTGCATATATGAGTGTCCACCCAATACATACACTTCTTACAAACTACGGTGCAACACCAGTGAAATTTGCATTTGCACATTTCAATCTTCTGTACGGTCAGTGTGATGTAACCTCTGCCGCAGCACATTATTTCGCATGAATCATAATCGTTTGACGTCTTGTTGCATGGCCTGGGAAAGAGAATTCAAATATATGCCGAAAAACCGAAAATTGGATTGGTAAGTTTAAATGCGAAATTGTTGCTTTGCAAGAACATCATTGAACATGATTTCTAGCGTGTAATGCTCAATTAAGTGATGAGTTCCGACGGCCATCTTTACTTCACCATCTTAAAATTTTTTCATTCCCGCTTTTTTTTGACCAATGACGTTGGATATTTGTTACACATATGTTTTATGTTCTATTACTTATAGAATATTTAAAGTAACACTTAATAAATAAATATTTCTGTGAAGAAAAGTAAAAAAATAAGCTGAGAATAATATACGAATAATTACGAAGATTAAAATATCTTTTTAAAAGTTGACTGCTTCTTAAAGTGTATAATATCGAGGGTAAGTATGAAAAGCGATCTGGGCCCGCAAGAAAATGTAACCCAAAGATAGAAAGGATTATTTCTCACGTATTATTACCATATTATTCTTATGAGAAGTGTTAATTAATTAAAATAAAAGATAATACCTAAAATCTGATTTCCTTTCTATTTTTATCATTCCGTTACTTGAAATTTGACTTAACCTATCGCCAAGTTCAAAATAGTTCGGTCAACACCATGAAGGACGATGCTACATGTTTGATTTTGAGTAGTTTTCACTTATGGAATGTTGCACTTCAAATGTATTCAAAGCCGACTTAAAGAAGAGAGCAAACAACTACCGCAATTATCAGCTTAAAATTGGCCATTGATATAGAGTGAAAGACATAATTAAAAAAGTGAATTTCAAATATTGTCTTTTTGTATTCAGTTTAGATTTGATTCTGTCGAAGAGGATTTTTACCGTAATTTTCTATAGCATAACAAATTTTATAACTGTCATCAGTATAATTTTTATGAAGTCTTTGTGTTTTATATTATTTAAACGTGCCATTTACCTTCCTCTGGTTCCAAGACTCCCTGTTTTGTCATCCCTTAGACAGTAATCCGGAGATTTAGTGACATACACCAAATCATCACCGTTATAATAATACTGGCTTTGACCGATGGGTACTAGTTTTCTGTCGTAACCAATTTTTCTCGGTATTACCTACGCAAGACAGAAGAGAAAAATAAACTGAAGTAGTTTTAATCTTCTTTAATTGATTCATATATTTAAAACAATTTAAATGGTTATAGTTATGTGAATATTATAAAATCTGATTGTTTTAATATTTGCTAGGCATAAAAATATTTTGTAAAGTATTACCTCAACAGACGAACCATATTTCTTCTGAAGTCTTTCTCCAATTTCAATGAACCGAGGTAACGCTTTCCAGCAGATTTTAATGGTACACGAACCGGATACACCGTGGCATTTGCACTGAGTTTTAAGACTCATTTCCGCTGCCTGAACGAGAAATGTTGGTCATACAAGTATTTTTTTTAATAGAAAAGCCATCTAAAACGATTTTTTTTTTATAGCAGTTCGTAATTCATATTTTAGTATTTACGAAATTTTGAGTTGCTTACAGTTAATGATTTATTGATTAATCAGAGTTTTGCTTCTTTAACGTATCTAATTCACAAATTAACTTAAGTGGCTAATTTTACTTCGCATAAACACCGTTTTATTCAGCTGGTGCCGTCGGAATTTATATTTTTAAGTTAACGTTTGGCTTAAAGAGTTGCTTTCATAAAATCCATTAATTCGTATTTAATTAGTGATCCCATTAAGTTGACCATCCAAGTTTTCCCAATCCAATTTCCTGTTGCAGCTTTAATGGGGCATTAAAAACTCATCTAATTCAACCAAAGATTTTGTCAACTTCTATTTTCAGTAGAAGATAAAAAGATTAGGCATTATTCCATTCATTGGAGTGGACGTGGTAGTCTATGGCTCGATATCATTTAGAAAGTATCACAAAATCCTCTGTATAAAAGCAAAGGAATTACTAGATTGCAGATTGTGATATCACTTTTGACAATTTCTGTGATTACGGTTTTTGTCTCTATACATCTTTTATATTCAGAAAACATGTGAAAATTAGACATTGATTTAATTTTCTCTTCTTTCTGTTCATGCAGACCAATTACACAAATTCCAGTTGAGACACGAGATCCATATACGCGTTCTGTCATAGCACCTTTGGCCTTAAAAAAGGCTTTAGACTTTGCTAAATGTTTCTGAAAGTCTGAAGCATAAATTATATTTTATTTTCAAGTTTCGCGGTTCAAAGTTTAATTGCTTTTGTTGATGTTAATTCTAAAATCGCCTTTTTTTTTTGATATAGCAGAAGACTGCCAGATGTTGAGAAAATGTTACCCCTTCAGAGAAAAAATTTTTTCTCTGAAGAGTATATATAAAATATGATGTAAGTACCTTCCTGCCAGCTCTGTTGTTTTGCAAATTAACCACAGCCAAATGAGATTTACTTTGTATTTTGTTATTTCCACCCATAGATCCCATTATTACATCCAAAGAATGTTCCGGGATTCTGGTATTTAAGTTTCCTCGTTTCCTTTTTCCATTTGCCTTTTTTTCGTTCTTCCTTTCCACTGAATCTGTAAACTATTTTTTTAATGAAAAAAAATCAGGGGATAACTTTTTATATAGAAAATGGTCAAGTCCCACTGACCAATACTGACCAAGCTCTATTAATTAATATCTTACATGTTTTCCAAACTGAATACCCCATCGAACATTGTCTCCGCAACCACCCCATTTGAAATTACCATTCGGGGGATCCTTAGGGTGTGCCGAGCATGAGCAGTTAAACAGTCCACCCGAAGCACAAGCCCTGCCGATTGTATAGGCGATGGAAGCAGAGCTCAGAGCGTATACGAAGGCTTGTTCTCTAGTGCCTGAAACAAAATAGAGCCACTATGCAAGTTCTTTCAAAATGCTTGCTACTGCCATTATATAAAAAAAGAACTAACCTGTCGTTAGATCGGGAGTGAAATTGGGAGCAGTTAAAATTGTCGAGCAGTTCCATCTCCTCTTTTCGAAGAGCAGTTGGCACGTTTGAAAGGTCTGCTCGGCAGCCTTCGCGATGTGTGCCATTGCATCGTAGGTCGAACGGCAGATTTTCACTTGCTGACGGACCAGGCCGAAAGCCTTCCTTGCCGTTTTGCATTGGGCTGCTTTGTTCCTGTCTTCCCACTGGATATTTTTCTTTCCGAGTGCACTAAAAAAAACAAACTCTCATAATAGACTGGTTTTTTTCCTTCTACCGATGGATAATAAATATCCACTTCTCATCGAATCTAACCGGATAATTCCTCCATAACCCTTCCACAATAATTCCTTCATAACGTGATAAAAGAATGTCCAGCTTCGCTAATTATCCGATTCGGTACCCTTTGTATCATACAGCAATAAACGGTAGGAGATATGTTCGCACCTTGGGTTTTATTACTCAAGAGAAATTCTTTTGTTCAGGTTAGGTGTTTATTACAACTGAAATGGACTGCGACTTCTTCCACAGATTTTATTATACCTCCATCAAATAATTTAGAGACGCTTTTTATTTTCTACATCTGATTACCTGAACTCCAGACATCAAATGTCAACATGGCTGGCGAAATAAGAGGCGGAACTTAAACATAATGATTCATACAGACTCTCAGCTCTTCTTGCAAAAAATGCAATCCTTTAAAATCATGTTAAATTTATATTTAAAATTGAAGAAAAATGATAGAAACTTTCTTTTACCATTAATTAGAAAAATCTATATCTTCAGTTCCTATTATTCAACATTATTTATTCTAATTTTTAACACATAATTTAGGTTATCTGAATCAAAATTCATAAAGTAGACACATTTCAAAATTTTACATGAATCACGACTAATAATTTTAAATATTTATATTAATTTATTAATAAATATTTTGAAAGGAACAATAGTTTTAACCAGTCTGATTCAAGTAAAAATTTTCATCACAAGTTTTTTATGAAAATATGATGTACAGTAATTCTTATTTTTTTTATTTCTAAACATAAGAAGATGATTGATTGCTAAGTTGCTTTTATATTGAATTCAATGCGATATTAGGTATAATTTGTGAATTATGTCATGTCGGGTTTAATTCAAAAGTTAAAATATCAATATTTCATGTTGTTCATAATGATTTTTCATTATATATATATATGATTCCTTCCCCAAATATTATCTTTTTAATATTTATAAAATGAAAAAAGATTCCTCGATCTTTCCTCAACAACTCAACTTCTTTATTCTATAGTTGTTAGAGAGCATATTAATGATAACATGCACATCTCATCTCCGACAGGAACTATGTGTTTGTCTTGGTGTAGGCAAATAAAACAATCAAAATAAACATACTCTTGACTATGTAAACACATCGGCTCGTTTATTTGTTCCGAGAAGAGAAAAGACATATTTCGATTGTGCCTTCTTCCTCTTTTCCAACGGATGAGAGGCTGAAACGTGACACAAAGATTGGTCTTTTGGTATATTTATCGAAAAATGGAGTAAATTTTTAAAGTAAAAACTACATATTCAAGGGTTAGGTGATAAGTGCAGATTCTTGTTTTTGACGTTAATCGTTTCTCCATTGAAATGGATCCGATTTCTCTGAGGATTGAATTATTGTAAACGGAAAAGATTCTCAAGAATTAATTTACCATATGATAAATTATTTAACTCTAAGATTGTTGAAATAATCTACATTAGCCCACGAAGCTTTCGTTTAATAATTCCAAAAAGTTTAATATTTATCGATAAATTTCATTATATAGTATTTCGTTTAATCATACATTTTGTCCATAGTAAAATATAGGTGATGATTTGCCTCAAAAATCTATCTTTTAACTTGAAATAACTTTATATAAATAATTTCCGATGAATATTATTTATTATCTGGAATTTTGGATAACTTATATTTTATTATTTATCTCGAAGATTCCGCGTCACATTCCTTGCCAATAATTCACAGATTATAGATAACAATTGAATATTTTCATACTTACAGCCACTGAATTCCCTGAGAAAATCCCATAAAGCCGAAGAAAATGAGGAAGATGGTGATGCAGAAAGAAGTCCGATATTTGAATTTTTTCATAATTTTCTTGTATCATCCGAAGTCAAGAAATCATATGATTTTATATTGTATGTCAACATGGATAAAGTTTTAATTTCATCACTTAAAATTTACTTATTAATCAATTTTTTTCTCTTAAATGTTATTCTATTATGTTGATAAATGCTTTTTAAATGGATGTAATAATGGCAGATTATGGATAATTATAAACAAAATTATGTATATTGTTTGCTTTTTATAGCAAAATCTTCATTTGAATAGTTTTTTAAATTAAGAGAAATCTGCATAATACTGATACTATTACATTCTGCTGGCCACTTAACAAACTTAAGCAAAATGAACTTAGTTAAATATTATAGAATCGAAATCTAGATTTAATATGAATGTTTATATAATATATATATGGTATTATATGTATATGTATAATGTACATTACTATTAAATTATTCAGAGTTGAAAAGTGAGATTTCAAGACATGATTGATGCATACATGAAATACAGTAATATTACAACTGAAGTAAAATTCGTGAATTAGTTCTAGAGACGTGTATATTTAAGTTTTTCATTACATTATAATTATATTGAATTAGGAGGCAAAAATTAATTTATAAGAATTTTACGATTTCGACGGATGCCTATAATTAATGGAGTTTGAAAATCATAATCAGTTTTTTAATATTTTGTATGTTTTTTTTTGTACTGGGCTAATGAAAATTGCCGAGCACCATTTGAAATTATCATATTATATAATAATATTTAATGAGAGGATGAAAAATATAAGTAGGTATGCCATACGTGAAAGTAGTTATTAAATATGGAGATGAGGGACCAAAATGTAAAAAAAACCGCACCATATATAGGTATATATATATATATATTATGTATTAATGTAAAACTTTCAGCAGAGACTAACCGTGTTCATTTTCAATTGAAACCACTGAATGCATTTAAATAATATATTTTAAGCATTTCAGCTAATTATGTTTGAATAATTAATGAAAATTGCCTTCAGATTGAAAACACTAACATAGGTGTACGTATATACGCGGTCGAAAATATTCTTTCAAGGCGGCTAGGCATGGACTGCCTTGCTCAATATTCAAAGATACCGCTCTGTAATTATAGCCCTCCCATCAAACGTCATCCAGGTACGTTAGCAGTGCCGTAATCTTTCATAAAGTCCCAATTATCGAAACCCAGGACCAATAATTTATATACCCTTTTTAACACTAGTCTGCAGATTCTACTGTTAATTAACTTTAGTCGAAATTTCAATACCAAATTTTATTATGAGTTATAGTGTTTTCTAAACGTTAGCACATCGATTCTTTCAATGAAAGAATCTATATGCTTTCTTTCTATAGTTTGAGTTTAGAATTCGGATTCGATATAATCTTATATATTTTACTCATTTCTAGTACATTCATGGAGTAATTTAAATTTTCGAGCTGCAAAGGAGAAAACATTTTAAAATAGCTACTTTGGCTACTTCAGTTCCGGTTAATTTTATGCAATGATCCATACATTTCGATCCGTGGCTTAATTTATAATATATGCAGGGTCATGCTTTGAAAGCTGCTCACGGATCCTCGGTTTGACGTAGATACAGTTTCCTAATACGAATTCCTTCTGTCGGATGGTTCACTGTTTGCTTCTGCAAAGAAAATTTAAAACATGTAATGTGAAAGTAATAACATTTAGCATTTTGTAATTATGAAAGATCTTCAATTGGGTTATGAAAATTTAATTTTCTTAGCCACACTTAATTTACAAATGCGATCATGACAGAATATTTTATATATGTAATAACAAAAATGAAAATCTACATTTAAGGCGTGAGAATTAGTCCGCTTTAGTTCTAAGAAAAGAAAATTAGTTCGAAAGGGGGAGGAAGTGCAGTCCCTCTAACAGGCACAAATTATCCGCACCTCATGTATAAGCTCAGCATGAGCGTGGGTAGTTAATGTTGGTATCGTGTGGTCCAATAAGATGTTTTTTATAACTGTAATTGACCAATTAGGACGAATATTCACGGTGAAGTTTAATTTGTTACCTGGAGTATAATGTCGGTATATTCGATACAGGAACAGATTCAGGATTTTAAAAGTGGAATCAGTTGTTGGCAATTAAAATTTTTTTAATTTTATTTCCTCATATTTCAATCTGTAAGAGTCGAGGCAATATGATATGATGGATCAGGTGTTCGATCTATAATTAATTTAATATGTAATATGCTCATCTATATTATTCCCGAACGAACGCAATTTGATGCAAACCATATCATGAATTCTTACGTAGCAGAGCTTTTCCTTGATTAAAAAAAATGACTATTTGTCATTTTCTTAAAAGTAACGATGCATTTCTCTCTGTGAGAATTATAAAGGATTTACCTATTTTACTTAAAATATTGTTTAAAGGATTCGCTCAATTTATCCCCCATCAATCAGTTTCATGAAATTCAGTGCAACATATTTCTTGGTTTATTATGGATATTTCCGAAAAAGACTAACATTTACCAGGGTCTTTACCGATTCGACTAACTTAGTAATGGCTGTTATAAATTGAACATTACTCTGAACGAATAGTCCCAATCATAACTTTTAGAAAATCGATTTAGTCCGTTGAAATATTTTCTTTCATCGTGCTAAACCTCAAAAAATTAAAAATTATATTTTCGGTGGAATACACTACTTTTAATTCGGGTTGAATTGCCATCATTTTTAAATTTTCTTAATATTTTATTGGCAAATTTTAAATAGTTAAATTAGCCGATAATTTATTTTCTTCATTGTCATTGAGTTCACGATATTTTGTACCTTTTCCCACCACAGCTTCAACGCTAATCTCTTTCTCGAGGAAGGATTCCGATCTCAAAAATTAACATGTGATGATAGGTATTATACCAAGTAAATTCATTTTTGTTGAAGCATTTTTTTAAAGATTCCTTTTAAGGAATTAATCATTTCGACCCAAGGAACATTACTTATGATCATAAAAGCCGAAAGCAAGATGCATTTGTTTTTTAATACTGACAGTAGGAGTGAAAATAGCTCTCGCCATAACAATTGCTGCTAATAAAGACTAAATTCGAAAAACTACACCAAAATTAATTTTAAATATTATGATTTATTCAAATAAAAAGCATTATTATCAAAAGCATAGGTTTTAACCAAAATCTATTTTGTGCGTTTGAAAGAAAAACTTTTAAGAATGATATATGCGATGAAGATATCCTGACTGATTATTATTCAATCAATATAAATCTTATTACTTTTATAGGTTAAAATGATGTAAAATTATTTTTAGTAATGCGTGCATGCGTTTGATTTAATGCTACATCATTAGTGCAAATATTTCAAAATGTTTAAATGCTGCGGTATTTCAATGAAAAGGTTTTGTAACCACAACCACAGAGAAAATAATATGGTATTTACCTTTAATGGAGGTTTTTACCATAATAACTCAGGCTCTTATTGTGAGTGGAACGTGAAAAAAGTCAACCTGAAAAGAGAAAAGCAGATGTGTTTTGATGAATCAAAAGCCTTTTATAAATACTACTTAACGAGTTATTTTGATTTTAAATGCTCGCGAACATTTTGTAATAAAACTGAAGGAAAGAAAAAAAATCATGACCATCCTAAAGCTTTTAAGGAAACTTAATTTATCGGTTTTTAAAAATGTTTAAATATTATATAAAATTATTTACTCCACTCATTAATCTTCATGAGAAAAATCTTTAAAACTAGAATTAGCATTTCGATGGTACAAAAATTGTTCAGTCATCTATTTCAAATGTATTTTACAGTCTTCACTATGTTGGAAAATATCTGTAGTCAATAACTAATATGGAATTGTCATTATTGCTAATTATCAACGGCAAAAATGTTCACTAGAATGATGTTCATTGAATAGACTTCCGTATCGAAGAGATGATTTTTTGCTTTAAGCATATCTTTCAGATATGAATAGTTCTAAATCTCGTGCAGTCCTTAACAATAGTTTCCGTAGCATAACATGTCGCAAAAGTGCTGAATTTTAATATTATCATTTAAATATCAAATCATATTATTGAAATATTGAAGATTTAACTGAAATATGCAATTTATATGTAGCAGACGTGACTTATTAGTTTTATTATGACTTATTATGAAGTAAAAAATTGAGCTGTTGCTTTGCTCTATGAAATAAAAATGTTTTAAATTGGATTGAAATACAAAAATAATAATTAGGATAAAACAGTTGCCAATACTTCAATATTATCGATATAAGTTTTCATTTATCATCAAGAGATCGCAGTAGGTATAGGTTTTGTCGCCTCCATCTTAACAATCAGAACTGAACACAATAATTTGTTTCTTATTTATTTATGAATACAGGATATAACTATGAATGTGATATTAAAAAATATTATTAAAATTGTCCATATCTGAATCATAAAAGTTATTAGCCCCTAAAATTTAAGCGTAAATAAATTTTAAAAAATCCTATAAGGTAACTTTCAAAATATCGTAAAACTATAAAAAAGAATAAAATTATGAAAGGGGTATTTGTAAAGCAAATTATTAAACCACAACAGAACTCTCATTACATTACAATTGATAAAGAAGAAAGGTGTTCGAAAAAATGTCAGGAGTTATTCGAATGGATGTTCACGTTAAATTGTGGAACAAATCGCTCAATTCCGATTGGTGGAATTCATTCCCATCGTTTAAAATCCTATATATATTTTTGAATGACGTCACTTGGTTTAGTGTTGTAAATGTGTAGGTGTGGGCTGTCGTGGTGATTTGCTAAAGTAAAATGACTGAGACATGATTTACTATGTGAAAAGACGATGTAATTTAAATAATACACCTTATGGCGTATCGGTGTGCTTCGAAAAGTTTTTCATCAATTATATAATTTAGTGTTCAGTGCTTTTTTATCAGTTAAAAATTATTCCAAAATGGCGCATAATCTGGCACCCAGTGTCAATTGCTCCTTGGATGACATCGATTTAAACGCTTTAAAGGTAAAGACACATATATTCCTCGTTCATTTACTGGAATTGCTAAAGGTGAAACTGTAATTATGTGTTGGAGACGGGTTTTAAAAGGAAGTTAAGAATTATGAATTGTTATTCCTGAATGCCTTTGTTTAAAGCCTGAGGCTTAATATAAACTACTTGGTGAGGTCAGAGGCCTTCTTGTCCGATTTACAATTTGCTATTAATTAAAATTCATATTGTGTTGACAATGTGAAATAATGGAAAATACATTTTTAATAATAGTTATCTTTTATATCATAGAGAGACTTATGTGACTTTAAAAAATTTGTAGTTCTGTTTTGTATTACACTGAAAAGTTTAATTCCTGAAATTTAATTATTCATGAAAAATTTTTTCAAACAATTTATATTAATGATTGAATGACTAATGTTACAGGATTGTAAAAGAGAAGAATTTTTTGATTTATATTTATACATTGTATAATTTAAATAATTGGTCTTTGATTGCAATATTAATGTTCATATACCAGAATGACACAGAAAGAACTTTGGTAATAGCCCAAATAGTTTAAGAGATTAATGATGAGTACTATATATGAATAATGAAAATTGCAGTGCAAGAATGCAAACATTATAAGATATGTTTTTATAGCTGGAGAATATTTAATATTATTATTTTATAAAATTAATTTTAGTTAGGCACTATGCTGTTTAATTTTAACTTGCAGAATTGTTTCTATTTTAAATATCATATGTTTTTTTACTTCTTTGGTATTCAATGTTTGAACATGAAATTTTTCATCAGGAATTTAACAATAGTTCATGTTAGTTTCCTGTTCATATGTTATATTAATCAAGCTAAAACATGTATATTTTTAAAATAGTCATTAAACTAATTTTTTAGGTTTTTTTTAATAATTGCATTAGTGTTTAATAACACAAGTAATTAAAATGTCATTTTTTACTCAAATTCAAAAAAAATGTAGTTATTATATGAAGTTAACTGTTGATATAATTATTTACATTTCTTGATATGAAATGGAAAAAATGGATTTTTGAAGAAAAACATTTTGTAATATTTTCAAAATTTTGAAAGAGGTTCAAATAAAAGTGAATAAATATTGTGAGTAATCCACAAGATGCTCAGATTCTAAAGTTTTAGCTTTTAATATGATTATATCTTCATAATAAAATTTAAAAAAGTTGATACACTCCTCTTATTTAATATATAAAGCCTGCATTTTAATATATATTAGTATTCATGGGATATTAAAAGTGGAAAACTTCGATAAAATGATTAGGTATCAAATTTAATCAATAAAATACTAATAATATTTTGAAATATATCAGTCATGTCAACTTTAAGCAAATGATACTTTGCAGTGTATTCAATTTTTAAATAGTTTTTGTTGAATTGAAAATTTTTTTAATATGATATTTGATTAACTTGTTATTTACAGATTATTGTCAAATGTTGAGATAAATTTATGCTAAATCAATACATTTATTAATTTTTTGTATTTATAAATGGTTTAATAGATAACCATTGGTATTGACTATCCCTGTCTGGGCAGGATTGTCATGCTAGTTTTTTATTAATTGATAAATTTTAAAATCCCAGAAAATCAGGGTTTTTTTTATACAATAATAAAGAGTCATGAAAAGTATATAAAATGAATCTTGAATGATTTTGAAAATTGAAGTGCTGAATTATTAGACGTTTTACAACAACGCTTTTTTATATATATATCTCTATTGATTTACATTGAGCCGGCACTTATCTTTTGTAATGTATTTAATTAATATTTGTCTAATTGAATTGTTGAAAAATTTTGGTCTTTTACAAGTAATATAACAATATAAAATCTTATTGGTACAGTAATCTTGGCATTATAAATAAATGACATAATCTCTCTGTCTCATTGGCCCTCATTTAAAGCTATATCTAAAAATAGGATATGCTGCATGAAATTCTGCGTCTTAGGTGTGATCCATCGTTGTATGTACAATTAATTCTAATGGCTTTGTTATCAGACCTCATTGTGTATATGTTGATTTTAAAAATCTGATAAAAATTAAAATATATTTTTCTAGTTCTTATTTTTCTTGCTTTGAAAATATTTTTTGGTTTACTCTATATGATTTTTAGTACCACAGAAAATTATCATTCCTTCTTCTTCAATAACTATCTTCACTATCTTTTGTGGCAATTTATTTTTAAGAACTCGTATTTTTCTATATTAACTTTGCATTTGGATTCTTTATTAGTGTAAAACTCAAAGGTTTTGAATTTGTGTCAAGTTAAATAATTAAATTGTTGATATTTAAAATAATAGGTATATAGAGCACTGAATCAGATTATTTTATGAAACCTTATTTTATATTGGTGACACTAATAAGTAAATTATCCAATTATTCAGACTTTGAATTATTAATTCTGGCTGAATATTTTTTTAATTTTGTTTTGTGCCATATTCGAAGAGTTTTGTTTAATTTTAATTTGGAATCAGTATAGTTTTAAATCCAGTAGTTTGCAATAGCAGCGATTAAGGTAAAATTAATTGTTTCAAATTGTGCATAGAAAGCACAGTTTTCTGTGGAATCTTTGACATCCAGCTAATGTTTAATATTCTTAGAGTCCTTGAATATTATTATGCAATAAAATAGACTCTGGCTTTAATTAACACTTAAAAAGATGTCTGTTGAGCAGGCGAATTTATTCTCAAGTTAGGTTATCGGTTTTTTTATAATTCATTACATTATAGTAATTCTTCTATAACCTAAATTAAAAACCATTAATGTTGCTTAGTTTTATTATGTAAAATTGTCTTAAAACAATCAACGTGGGAAAATATTTATATTTAATAATGCAGTATTTCATATTATGATGTCTGGGAAATTCAGTGTGAGTTGGAATTCTTGTTATCTCTTTGATTAGGTAATAAATGATAGAGAAAAATATTTATAATAAAAATAATATATAATAATTTATAATAAAAATTTATAATAAAAATAATAAATGATAGAGAAAATTTTTGAATTCAAATCTTATATTTTAAACATTTAATTTATTTTATAAAACACAGAATAACTTTTTTGTTTTTTTAATTAATTTATTAAAGAATCATCTCTTCTAAATAATCCGGAAACCACGATAAATTTGAGACATTTTTATTTAAACCTCATACAAAAATATTCAGTATCCTGCTGCAGCTTGCTGTTATTGCTCTTTTTATTGTTTTAATCAAATTATTGAGTTATTAATATGTTTGATGTATCTGTTGCCACTACAGTAATAGATGACGTATAAGTTTCTTATAAAGATATTTGAGCTTAGTTGTCAATAACTTAATAATTTTAATTTACTTAAGTGAATTTTGAAAAGGAATATATTTAAAATTAATGTAATTTGATGCTAAATTTGCTAACTGTAGGACAAATTTGAATTGCAATATTTTATAGTTAGCTGTTTTCTAGTTGGATATTAATCTTAAAATGAAGTCCAGCTGCATTTTATACGCCTTAATCAGAACCACTTAATTATTTGTCCACAGGAAGACCATACATATAAAATTTACATATTTGTTAGTGTTATTAGTTTCTCACAAGTACGACATCCTGATTCTATAGAATTCTAAGTACCTAGCTTGATTATGCTGTTGAAAATAGCAGCATAGTTTCACTAATTGGTGTTTAATTTTTTCAATTGTTTGCTATTCTAAGCTATACATTTTGAATGAAAATTCGAATTATAAAGTATTAATAACTTTTTTCAAATCTAACTTTTAAATAAAAAGGATTTAATGAACCATTTTTATTGTGGATGAAATATAAACCCTATTCTTTACAATTATATTTGATACTGTATTTACACAATTTATGAATTTTATTTTTATGTATTAAAAATAATATTGCAGTATATCGATAGAAGTACTTCATGAATAAAATTTATCGCTTGCGATGCTATATTTTTGAGAGAAAAAAATTAAGTTATTGATAATGAAATCATCCGAATTAAATCATTAATTGTATAATTTCAAGGTAATTCATTAAACAAAAAAATTCTTTAAATTTTTTATCTTGCTGAATATTAAATTTATATTCATTTGAGTTATTGATTGTTAAGATCGGGCTTAAAGGTTTTGAAAAATAAGTTATCTCCTGTGCTCCAAAATGGTTGCTTCCTTTTTGTCTACTTTTTTTAATTAGAACACTACGTAATAATACATATTTAAAAGCTAGAATCATATTCTGCTTTAGTGAGTTTTCTCATTATATATATATTCCCCATGGTTAAAAAAAAATAAAACAACTTATTAGTTTTCTCTGAGATGCTATTTGAAATTTTCTTCGAGTTTAGGTTGAGGCGGAAATTTCATTGCTCATAGGGAAGTGAAACAATTTTTTTTTTTCATAACTCCTGAGAATTGTTTTAAAACTGAATCATTGTTTATATATTGAATGTAGAGCCTGAGATCTAAAGGCTCTAAATCATTGGATGTAATGGTTCTGCCTCAATCGTCTCAGTACTATCTCAATTTGTTTATTTAATTAATGTATGCTTTAATCGTTATTCACTAATATCTACCTCTTCTAAATATTTCTTATTTTCAGGGCAAAATTTGATAACATCATTCTTCGACTACGACAAAATATATATTTTACATTGTGTTTTGTCCTAATACGAGAATTTCCATCTTTGAATTATTATTTTTATTACTTGAATTATTACTTATGAGTTGAAAAAAACAATTATAATTTTTAATTAAAATAAAATAAAAATACCCAATTAACCAATTACTAGTGTAAAGTAATTAGTTGTCTAAAATGTATCAGAAATGAAAATTATAAGTAAAATATAAAATAATCGTAAAAATCTAAGTAAGATTATTTTTTAGTGAATTAGACTGTATAAAATTCTCAGTTAAAAATTGCAATAATTAAAAATGAATATGAAATAAAAATTATTTATATTAATTTACTGTTTTTGCGATAAATTTTGTATTAAGAACATTTGCTTATTTAAGCAACTGTTTAAATTTTAATATTGCAATTGTTATTATCTTCAACTGAAAAAAAGAATTGTTCATTTTTAAGTTATTTTGACCTAATTTTTTACATGTCTATGTTTAAATTAGTATATATGATGATATGCGCACATTTAATATATCGGAGTTTAAGTTTTTAAAATATGAAAGATTCTCCTTAATATCTTTACGTGTGACCAGTCTTACTCTATATAAGTATCATTTATATTTCTGATTTTTATCAATTATTTGAATAAGTATATCCGTTAGAACTTTTAAGTTTGACTTTTCAGTATTAATTTATATTTGATACTTAGATTTATTATTATTAATTTTTAAAAATGCAATATTCATTTTATGTTCAAAAATTCGACTGATTATTAGAGAAAATTATGTTGTTTTTACAATCAGGTTCTTTGAATTTTGATTTCGTTTCAATTTCAATCTTGTTTTCATGGGTCCAGTTTGAAATGATTTTGTATTTTCATTTTAATATCTTCATCTTAATATGTCTTCAACTTATTCAACTTATATTTTTGTTAAATAATCGCTTCATTACATATTTCACAGCTTACATTCGATCGCAAAACATTTGGTTTTAACTGTAGCTATGATTTCTTTTTTGTTTCCTATTTCAACTGCAGACATTCCATCGTTATTGTAAACTTAAATTTTATTTATATATTTAATCTTAATAATTCCCAAGTTTTTTTGGGTTTGATGTGAGAGAAGTTCCAATCTTACGAGACTCAGTATATTAATTTTATTGAAGTTCTCAGTTATGTGTTACACAATTAGTATTATAAATTTTTGAAATTGTAAAATATTTTTAACGTTTTCATTGATATGTATTAGAATATTAGAATTAGAAAGATTAGTTTTGTCTTATTCCTTGATTGAATTTCACCTACATTTGGTTTGTTGAGTATTTTTTTATAATTGTTTTGTCCTTGTCTGCACGTTAGATGTCCCAAGTAACCACGCGCAATGTATAGTTGAGAACTAAGTGAGTCATCAATCAGCAATGACTAAATGAAAACTTGAAGTCTTACTAAATTCTGAAAGTTGGGACTTTTTAATAAAAATATGAAAAAATTTCTTTTAAATATTTTAATGCATAATGATTTTGCATAAATAATAATAATAAATTGTAAAATAGAATTCTCTAATGACAGTATTCAGAAAAAAAAGGAGACAATTATAAATTCTGAAATTTTTGTCCCTTAATGCGGATTATAAAGAAAACTCATACAATAATAACTGTGCATAAAGATAATTTAAAGTTAGAATTATAAAATAATCTATAAATATTTTGTGTCAGTCTTGATAATGAGAAATTTGATCGCAATTCCAATTTTAAGTAATCAAATTTTGGTTTTATGGTAATATTTAGGGCTTATTAATTTGCCTAGATTTTATTAATTTTGGTTTTTTTTTTAGGATCCAGCTGGAATTTTCGAATTAATAGAAGTGGTTGGAAATGGTACCTACGGTCAAGTATATAAGGTAATTTTTTTAGTTACGAAACTATAACATGATTACCATATGGATAATCACTATTAAAAAAGAACTTTGTTGAAATATTTAATCTTCTAACGGCATTTATTGTCCCAGTTAATTCATGATGTAATAGAAAAAATTTTAGTATATATTAACTGTCAATAGTATTGTGTAATTTTCAAGGTTTTTCGTTAGCAAAATAAACAATATTTTAATTAATAATATTCAAGTCAAGTTATATGAATTTCAATGCAATTGCATTTGCAAACCTT
Organism: Ricinus marginatus; assembly: GCA_028565995.1. Classification (NCBI taxonomy): domain Eukaryota; kingdom Metazoa; phylum Arthropoda; class Insecta; order Psocodea; family Ricinidae; genus Ricinus; species Ricinus marginatus. Next base: position 66,093 of record JAOWBB010007748.1, on the reverse strand, counting down.
TAAAAAAACTTGCAATTATTATTATTATTATTATTATTATTATTATTATTATTATTATTATTATTATTATTATTAACAATTTTGTTTAAAACGAAAATATAATAGAAACGGGTTGTCGTAAATGCTCACATCCTTTCGAATAGGATAAACCTAATATATGTGGCAGTTGGTTATTAAAAATTAAAAATTTTGCACGTTATTTTGAGAATATATAGTAGGAGTAATCTACTTTTTGGAAGCTTTCAATCAAAATAAATTCTTTTAATTAACTTTTTATTTGTATTTTCTCACACTGACATGAATAATCGCAATCATAAATTTGAGATCCTAACTTATAATTTTATATGTCTCCAGCACTCAGATGAATTGTGAACTTTACATTTCATGGGACAGTATTTAAGGTAGTAATTTGAATCATGGATAAAAGTAATAGTGAATCTCTTTTAAGTTTATTAATGGAAATAAGCTATATATTTTGCTTGGTTCGGACAGAATTTCTCTTAAACCTAATGAATGTGATAGAAAATAACTGTGATAGAAGTTCTTCAGTTATTTCAGTTATTTCAGTTATTGGGGCCATATTTTAAATCCTCTGATGAATATGACGTGGTTAAAATTGAATAAAATGATTTTAAAATAACGAAAATATTTTCAAATTTATTGGTGTAATTTTAGATAAAGTTTCAACTTAATTAATTTTTTCGTAATATGACTTTTATAGTAAACTAGTACAAACGTTTCTGCATTATTCATGTTATTTTTCAATTGTTAATTCTAAGAAAACGCTTTTGACACTTTAAAAATACTTTTTGTTTGGAAATAAAAATACTTAAATCTGAGACTGTAAACTTTATGCTTCTTGTAAATTATCACTGACAATTTTTTTTAACATAGAGAAATATTCTTAATAAAAAGTTAATTCTCATGTCAGACAATTCAAACCATTCATCATTTTAATTTCAATGCATTAAAGGCACAATTTTTTTCTTAGGGCCGTCATACTAAGACTGGACAGTTGGCTGCGATTAAAGTTATGGATTTGACAGAGGATGAAGAGGAAGAAATAAAATTAGAAATTAATGTGCTCAAAAAATACTCCAATCACAGAAATATTGCTACTTATTATGGAGCTTTCATTAAAAAAAGTCCGCCTGCAAAAGATGATCAACTTTGGCTTGTTATGGAATATTGCGGAGCAGGGTAGTTTTTCCAAACTATTTCTGTTATGTATTAACATAAACATATTTGACAATTAACAGACTGTATTTGGATCGAAATTATAAATATATTAGATTTATCTTTTAACTCTCATCTGTTTCAGGTCCGTCACGGATCTCGTTAAATCTACTAAAGGTCAAAGCTTAAAGGAAGAATGGATAGCTTATATTTGTCGTGAGATTCTTAGAGGTCTCAGTTATTTACATTCTAACAAAGTAATTCACAGGGATATAAAAGGGCAGAATGTTTTATTGACAGATAATGCAGAAGTAAAATTAGGTAAAAATGTAACTTAAATTTTAATTGTATGGTTTGAAATTTCATAATATGTGAATTCTGACTTTTTGTATTAATTATTTATTGTTTTCCATATTATGAATCATGAGTTTTTTGCTGCGATATAATTCTAGACTAATAACTATCTTTAAAAAAGCTTTTTGATTCTCAAAATCCTATAACATAGAATATGTATATTTCTATTGTATGACAATGATAATATTTGCCACAATATATTAAATAACTATGTTGATATTATCCATGTTAAATTGTAATTGAGAGATAAACATGTACAGAAAGTTATGATTCTTATATCTTTTAATCTTAGTTTTTAATCTTTTAAATCTTGGTTTAGTAATTTAAAAACTTTATATAATTCATTAATAATACTATTTATTTGAAAGCAGTTTTCAACAGTCAATATTATTTTCATGTTATTCAGCTTTATCTTTTCTTAAGATTATTTGATAATTTATTAACTATTTTAGTAATCGAAGAACTTTCAAACCATTGTTGTATAATACTATAGTGTAAAAATAATTTATTTTATAATATATATAATATTATCACTTATATAAGTATAATAATGTAATAATAATAATAATAATAATAATAATAATAATAATTTTTGAAACATGATATAGTGAAAATTAATTTTTTTAAATTCTTTTATTTCTATTAAACGTTTTATATTATAATACATTCTATTAAACTAACTATTCATTTTTTCTGTATAATATATTTCAATTTGTTCTTTTCCCAAAAAAAAGTCATTTCCCATTGACAAATCTTTTTTTGCTTTTAGTAAGTCATATTTAATATTTTTAATATTTTTTATATATATAATATATCTACAATAAATATATATATATAAAATTGTGCTAAGAAAAATTTACAGTTACTTAATACAAATGCATTTTATTGATTCATCTCTATTATTTTTTAACAGTTGATTTTGGTGTGAGTGCTCAGTTAGATAGAACTATTGGTCGAAGAAATACTTTCATAGGTACACCGTATTGGATGGCACCTGAGGTTATAGCATGTGACGAAAATCCTGATGCTACTTATGACAATAGATCTGATCTCTGGTCCCTCGGTAAGTAAAAAAATAATGAAAGATATATTAATATTACATTTATTGCAGTTTAAATTTTTAAATGTATGTGAAAAACTTGATATTTCAGCGATATTATAAAGTTTTTTATAATAATAACAACCAGAAACCAAAATAATTTCTCTTGAGTGAATATTATTACAAGTCATTTAAAACAGTTCTTTAAGTAAATAGTATAAAAAAACTTTAATTTATACCAAATAATCAGCTTTGTTTTTCTTAAATTAATGTTAATATCCCAATTATCTTCTCAGTGTAAAAATTCAAGACTTTTAATTTGGAATACAAATTAAGAATATATAACTAAAATCATATAAAAGTTGTTAATGACGGAGCCATTAATGATTTTTATGTGTTTTTGTTCGGTTTAAATTTAAATATCTTAATTATAATTTGAAAAGTAAATATAATAATTTTTAGACAAATTTTAAACGCCTTGTACTTATTATTCATTCTAAATATTTTTCGTATTTCTCCAATACTTCTAATAGTTCCAATACTTCCAATTCTCCAATATTTCTAATAGTAGTAAATTCATAATTTTATTTTTTTAGGAATAACTGCTTTGGAAATGGCTGAATCACAACCTCCGCTCTGTGATTTACATCCAATGAGGGCTCTCTTTCTTATTCCAAGGAATCCTCCACCAAGGCTTAAATCTAAAAAGTGGGCCAAAAAATTTCAAGGTAATTTCAATATTTTTTTTTTTAAACAAATTACTACTTTATCTTTTCCCAGTTTAATAAAAATGTATACCACTATTTCTTTTATAGGCTTCATAGAAACAGTTCTTGTAAAAGATTACCATCAGAGACCATATACAGATAATTTATTGAAACATCCTTTCATTAGAGATCAACCGACTGAAAGACAAGTTAGAATACAACTTAAAGATCACATAGATAGGTGTAAAAAAAGAAAACAAGAAAAAGGTGATTATGATTTTATACATTCAATTTCCTTACCATTTTTCAAAATTATAATTCTTATGTGAATTGGCGCTATATATTTTTAATGTTTATATGTAAAATATAAGCCATATTATTTGTAGTACGAACAAATAAGTCGACATTCTTTTTTTTGAAATACTAGAATATATAATTAATTTAATTTTTTAATATTCATAGTATTTAAATACAATTGTTTTAAACATTTAACTAATTATAGAACGAGAAGACTATAGATACAGTGGTTCCGAAAATGAGGAAGAAGAACCTGCAATAGCCGGAGAGCCATCATCCATAGTACAAGCTCCAGGCGACAATACTTTGCGAAGAAATTTTCAACAAATTCAGGAGAGTAGAACATTAACGCAGCCAGATGAAAAACAAGAAGGAAAGAAATACAGAAAGGGAGAGAGAGAAGAAATACCAGAACCCGGTCCGCCTTCTAGACCATTGTTGCCTCAGAGACTTATAGGTAAAATTTTTAATATAGTTTTCATCGATTTCCTTTAATTAATCTTGTAAAAGAACTAATGATCAAAAATCATGAGATTGCTGTAAAGATTGTTTTATCTACTCGTAAAGTAAATTGTGAAATATAAATTTTAACTTCGGTCTCTTTTACGACAGTAGTACCAGATCCAGTGCCACCTTCTCGACCTCTTCCTCCGCCACCAAGAGAACAAAATAAGCCTTCATCGCCGCCTAATCATCCGCAATCTTCCGGTCAGATTTCAAATTCTGCCAATAATCAGCAACAAAATCAACAGCAGAGGAATTCTCATGTTTTCAAACCAATGGTGAGTTACTGTAATTGTTGTACGTAAATTATAAATTTTCTAAATTGTAATGTTAAAAATTGTTTTAAAATAATTCTTTGTTGTTTATTATAAATTTTATTTTTTTTAATTTAATTAGGTTATCAGTTTTCTTTTATATTTTTTAGTTTGTAATATGAATATGTTGAATTCAAAAGCTGCTTTTTTAACTACTTTTTACAATGAGCTAATGTTTAAGTACAATAATTTTATTCTCCTGTAAAATAAAACGTAGAAATAATATTTTTGAAGTTTCTGACCCATTTCTAAGTCATGAAAACTTTTAAATTTTAAAAACTGAATTCATTGGGCTTTTGTACTGTTACTGCAAGATGCATCAACAAATATTACTATAAAAATCAAATTAGCATTATATTTCAGTTTTAAATCGAAGACCATATAATTTATTATCCTAAGCTTAAATTTTTTTTTTTGAATCATTAACATTGCACCTTGCCTTTTAATTTATTTCACTGGTGTGTCTTTTCAAGCTTCTAATTCTGTGCTTTCTATATTTTTGTTTATGATACAGCTTCCTCCACGCAGACCTGAGGTATGGTTTATCTATATTTTATTTTAATTTTATCTTAACTAAAAATATTAAAGTTCAAAATTGTTTTTACCATAATAAATTAAATATTTAAGATCTGAGTATAATTATCTTCTAAATTTTCGTTATTTACTACAATATTGTAAAATACTATAATTAAATATAGTAAAACAGGATTCAGTTTCACATAAATAATAATCAACAAGCGACGCCGTTTTTTATTGAAATTATATATTATTCTTAATTAATTTAATTTCTAAATTTATTAATCTAAATTTATTGGCACTCATTAATGTAAATGTGTGTAATATTTTTCTCTTTAAGCTTCATTCGAATTTTTTAATCAAAAGTGAAGACTCCAAAATTATAGAACTTATATTTATTATTTTTATTTTTGTTTTCCCTTTACTTGAATGCACATAAAAAAATGCTTATAAGCTTTCTGAAAAGAATTTATAAAAATTTATTTATTATATAATTTTATTCTTTTAAATGATGAATGTTCTTTGTTGTAAGTTGTTGAGGTAAAAAAAAATTTGGTTATTAAGAGTACATAGTATTTTCTTGAATAATTTTATTTTAAATTTAATGAAATAAAATTTTCATAATTTTTAAGTAGAGTAGAATTTTATTCTTCAGGAGCAATGATTTCAAAAAGTCAATCCTGATATAAAAATATATTATATAAAATTTATTGCAATACTTTCTAAAAATTTTGTCAAGAATTTGTAAAATAACGTTTTCTTCTTTCCATAAAAATAATAAAAATTCTTTATCAAAACTTAAAAATCCTAAAACAATTTTGAAATCAGCGTAGTCCAAACAGTAATTTAAAATAAAGCATTTTTACTGTCTATATTATTATTTTCACAATACCTAATTGACTTTTTTTATTAATGTGTAATTACTTTTTCCAGGATTTGGATATGTTAGCAGCACAATTAAATGAATTGGGTGTTCAACCCGAGCCTTGCCAGCAACGTTCTGGTCGACAGAATGGAAAGGTTGGACCTCAGCAATCCCTGCCACAGAGTAGTAGTACAATTTTAGATGCAGCGGATAGTGACAGCGAACCCGAAGATCTTGTACGGAACGATGGCACTTTGTTGGCAAGCGAACCTCCGAAACCCTTGTAAGTGCCAAATCTATCATTATAATTTGCTTTAAAAATTTGCCGAATTAAATTTTAAATTTCTTAAGAAGTTGAATGAAGTTTTCATACTTTTAAAGTATCATATTTTTAGAAAAATGTATATCATCTCTCCGAAGTTAAGTCAGTACAAATTTCTTACTTTGAATCTTTAAAAGAATTTTCCAAAGTAAAAATTAAATATTATTTTTCTACAGTTTTTAATTTTTGTTTTCTCAAATTTTAAATTAAAAAATAAATTTTTCCGCCTTGTGAACAAGATGCAAATTTAAAGAAAAATCTCTCGATAGTTTATCTTACAATTATTATCATCCATTTTATTTTCAAAAAAATTACAAATATTTATATATTTCTAGGGAATTTTTTTTATATCTGATTATAAAATAAATTGTTTAAATTTGAAATTAAGCTAAAACTTTCAAAATATTGATGTAAAAACTTTTATGCGTTATGCTCGTTCAACTAATGTGTATTTTTTCCTCTTTTCTTTTTTCTTTTTTTGTTTGTTATTTTATTTGAGTGTAGGATGGAATTTTCTCCTTACAGACCTGTAGATGTAAACCATGGACCTTCTTCTATAGCAGGACACGAAGGTAAGTTATGTTTTTTAAAATTTGGAAAATAAAAACAAAATTACTTTTTCTTTAATTTCAAATGAAAAAAGATCTTTATTATTACTCATGGAGAAAATTCTTTTCTTTAAGTCTTTTTTTTGAATATTTTTAGGACCTTCTTCAAGTTTAAGCGGTGGAGCTCCAAATAGGCCTTTACCTCCTACTCCAGATGATGATGAACCTGGGGATCGAACCTTAGTCATGAGAAAGGTTAGCTATTTCCATATTATTTTTTTCTGCGATCTTAATTTACACTTTAATGAAATTATAAATATACATTGTTTGGAATTATCTCATTAACATCGAAATTCTTAAATGTTGAATTTTTTTATCATCCTAAACAATATTTCTCCATCATTTTTTTTATAGCAGATTTTAAGAAATATTTTCTTAGTAAAAACAGAGCAATAAATGATTAGCGTCTTTAAATTATTTGAAATATAATTTTTTTAGGTAGCCCCTTTTTTTATTTAGGGAAATACCGGGTATTCTAACATTTGCGTCAGATTACTATTCATACTGAAATTCCACTTATAAATCCATTAAACTGTCTTTGATTAAAGATGATGTTTTTTAAAAATTTGTAATTCATAAATTAAACTTATGAAAATAATTGACCTCATTATAAATTATTATTTCATGGTATTTGATGGATATAGAATAAAGATCTAAAAATTAATGATGCTTATTTCTTTTGTATATACTCAAAATAATGATTGAAAGTTAAATTTTTTTGATTGAGAAATATTGATTTCTAAAATCAAAATTGTCACATTTCTTGAAATATTATTATTTTAATTCTTTTAATTTTTGACAATCATAAGATTATTGGTAAAGTTTTGTTATTTTGATTGGAAAAGATGTAAAATAATAAATTTATTTATATGATATATGCAATTTGGCATAATACGGTTCAAACTTATATTGTTTTATTTATAAATCAAATTTTGAAAATTCCATTAATTCATATAAAAGTTGATTTATAAAATATTTTCATTTAATTGACTTAAGAATGTTTTATTTGGAGATTATTTTATTAAATTGTTGAACTAAGTGAGCATCATTTAAGATCGTAGAAAGTTTTGTAAATAATAATAGTTTTGTGCATATGCCGCTTTAAATGTGAATTTCGCTTTCTAAGCATCGCAGTCAAATTTTTTTTTATCAGTGTTCGCATTATTTAGATCTGTTTTAGTTTTCAATGTTATTGTTTATTAAAAAAAATGAAAGTCATTTTAATTATAATTATTGGTGTCATTCGCATTTGATTTGGATTTTTGCAAACAGAATAATGAAATACCTGAATTTTTTATTATTACATAAGTATAAGAACTTAAAAAAAACGGATGACACATATTTATATTAAATCTGTTTTATATGTATTCTTAAAACTAATCATTTTCCTCCAATGAATATAGTTTAAGTGATTTTTTAATGCAATTTGTCCATTTTAGGCATTAAACTGTTGTGTTCTTATGTTATAGAAACAAAAATTTATGACTGGTAAATATTATAAAATATTTAAGTGCTTGTAAAATTTAACTAAAATTGAATAATATAAAAAAATTAAATTTTTGATTATCCACATAAGAACGTGTATATTAATATATATGTGGATAGAAATTAATGTACACATTCATAATAGGCATATAAGTACATTTTTTGGCTTTTATGTTCTTTTCTTTATGAAACATATAAATTCTAAAATTAAATTATAAAATTCCTGTAGAATTTAAATGAAAATGTTTGAACACTGCTGAAATTCAGTATTTTTTTCTTTTTCTTTATACAATTAAATCAGTGCAATTTGCCTTTTTAAAATTCATTTATATTTAATTCTTAGATATGTGAACGAAATTCATTGAGAGGAAAAATGATTAATCGTTTAATATTGGATTTTTTAATTTATCTATTTCTATCTATGATTTACATATTCTTTGAGTTCAAATTTTTTTCTAACCATCCGTGTTCAGCATTTAGAATATCAGAAGAAGGTAAATCGTAAGTCGGATCACGTGGATGAACAAAAAATGAATTTCCGAAAATCCGATTACAACGAACAGTTGTTATTAAAAGAATGGGACTTGGACAAGATTTTTAAAGGATTTAGTGAACGATTGGATCAAATAAAACAAGAGTCCACTAGAAGGGACAGAAATTCTCCGGAATCTTTAAGATCTGAATCATCCAAAAGTAGAAGCGACAAGAGCCCCCAGAACGATACGGGCAACAACCATAAAAGAAATGACTCGGAATCGCGCCTGCCGACCTATGGTTTTCGACGTGAAAACTCTGACTTTTTCCCAGCCAGCTCAAGGCATTCAGCCATTTTTTTGGAAAATAAATCTATTGCTGATAAAAATGACGACTTATTCTCACGTTCAAGACGGGGATCGGAGGCGACATCTTCTATTGCCGGCTTCAACCGAAAATCGGACGCAGAACCGATTTTAATGGATTATTCCCAAAATGCAAATGGAAATTCGATTAAAACGAACAGCAGCTGCGATTTGAACAATGAAAAGACGTTAAAGGACACTCCTAAATCGAAATTTGTAAATTCTATATTTGATTTTAAAAAAAATGATTTACACATACCCCTGAGGCCGAGACGAGAAAAAACGGATGGTGAAATTGTGATGAAATCAAGAAACGACAAAAGGCAAGACCTTCGTGATGAATTGGAAGTGAGGCGTTTGGAAGTTGAGGAAAGATTTTCACGGGAAGCAGAAAGAATAAGGAGACGATCGAACGCGCCATCTGAACCATTCGAAGTTGGAAATGTTGGTGGCGGATTTAACGGGATCATTAACGATTTCGAGTCCAGTTTGAATTCTCTTAGTTTCAGTGATCTACACAGCCAGGTTAGTTGTTTTTTTTCTTCCCGTTTTTGATCCTTAATCCTCTGTATTTATTTTGTATCTTATAATCGTACTGTATTGCCTCTTCTGGATTCTTACTCTTTCTGTCTTTAATTTTGGCATTCTTACTGATTTCAAAATTTCCTTTTAAATCTTTGACTGTCAAATAGTATAAATGCTATTAAAATAAATATTATTTCAATAGATATGTAAATTTGAAAATTATATACTGAATTGTCAGCTTTTGAAAATGTCCTATATTTCATATGTGCAATTTTAAAATGTTCCAGTTCAGGGAATTCTTCAATTATTCATTCAGAATTAAAATTATATATACAAAAAAACAGAAATTAATATTAATATTAATTTTTTTGTTTTTAAAAATTTCGACCTGAAACAGTATGGGATATTTATTGTTTTTTTGAATTCTTTAAGTAAAAATTTTTCTATATAATTGAATTAACAATGAGTGATTATGATTTTTAGGCTTTATTAGAACAGTATTAATAAATATAATTGATTTGTAAGAGCTCACTTTTTTTGTTAGCATACAATTTGAACACTTTTGTTTATGCTTTTTCCTTATGATAAATGTAACAGGATTATGAACTAATGTTTTTCAATTGATCTATTATCACAAAGACCGTAAAAAATCGTATTAATTTTTTAATAAGTTATTACAAGATTTTATATCAGAAACAGAATTAACTATTCTTTCTTAGGTCATATAATTTTGAAAGATTTTGACCTAAGGATACAATTTTTCACTTTATTAAAATATGGTCTTCTTGAAATATTTTGTAGATAACAAAACTTTTTGCTAATTTTTCCGTAATTATTTGTGAAATTTTCTTATTCAATAATTTATAAATACCTTCCCCTTACTTTAAACAAATATCCGGGGATTTGGCAGACTTGTCTTCTATAAATGCTTCTTTTAGTAGCATGAAAAAAAGTAATTATTTAATAGTTATTAAACTATTATTTATTTGTAAAAAAATATTTATTCGTTAATAATTAAAAACTTTAATTATTAAAAAATTAAAAACTTTTTCTATCTGACATATATAAATGACTACAAGTCATTTTGAGAATTTTTTAAATTATTTTGACTCTTTCAAACAAGGTACATTCCTTAAAGTAAAATTGCTGATTCATGACTTCAGTTTTTCACTGCATGACATTATATTTAGCTGATGCTAATTCAAATAAAATTTTATGCTATGATGTCAAATTTAGTTAATAATTATAATCCCTAATTTAAATAATAAAATATAAAAATATATTATTTTTTGCTTCATAATAAATTTTATGTTAATATTGTCTCGCTTTAATCTTTGTAAGAATTTTTATTTTTTTCCGGGTTTTCGTGTTCATTCCTTTTTATACAATGTATTTTTCCACCTGTGCAAACTGTTTAAATTTTCTTTCTATAATTTTAACATGTAAAAATCTGACTTTAAACAACTTATGCTTACATTACGTCTAAGCTAGACATTATTTATATTTATTATACAAGGCAAAATTAAATTGTTACTTAACTTAAATTTAGAGCATGTACTTAAGCTTCCCTCTTTCTTTCTTTATTCTACTTTCTCCATTGGAAAAAAATTTAGATCACTGAAACTAAATTCAACATTTCGCTGACTAACTCGATATTGCCAACAAAATTGTACAATTTAGGAATCCGCTATCTTGTTTTTTAATTTTATGGACTTTATAAAAGATTTTTGATAAAAGATATGATTTGAATTAAATGGTAATTTTATATTTTTGTACGCAATGTCGTCATTGCATGAAGCATGTTATGCATTTGTGTATTGCATTTCTTTTTTTGTAATTGGATTTTTATTTTGCAAATAGATCCATAATTTTGTCCAACAGCATTTTTTTGTGTTTCAAGCGAAATTAATAATGTTATTAACTAAATATTTAATGAACAAGAAAAAAAATACCATTACAAAGATTTTGTAACTTATCAAATTTTGTCGTTTATTACAAGAAATGCTGTCGGATTTGATGAATTAAGATTATTTATTTAAAAACCGCTTGTTTGAAATGTGATACTGTATTTGCTGATATGTTCTTGTGTGTTTTTAAGCATTTAAATCAATCAATTTATTTTGAGGGTATTGAAAATGTATTTTTGGTTGGTTACGAAAAAACATTAGTTAAGAATAATGGAACCTTTCTCTTTTCCAACCCCATTTTTTTTAATTGTAGTAATATTTTAATAAATGTATGAATTATATTTTGATTATTTTTAAAAATTTTTAAGTTTTAGATTTATATTTTATGCAGTTTCTGGTTTTAAATCATATAAAAAATTGAGACATATATCACGCTAATTGTTTATTAATTTTTCATCAAACAAGATTTTAGTTTTATTGAATTTTTTTAAATACGTTTTTCATTAATAATTGCGTACTAATGCTTCAACGATGGCCATTATATTGAGTTGTGATTGCAGAACCGAGATGAACGGCGCAATGATTTTCACAGAACAGATAATTCTCCGGGTCAGCTTGCAACGCCAGGCTCTAAAAGTTCTGTTCTTCCTGATTTACTAACCCAGGTAATATTCACTGAAAGTGGCTCATATTACACTAAGAACTTTTGAAATACAAAACACCAGGAAATGTCTTTTGCAAGAGCCTAAGGTTTTCGAAAGATTAACTGCAGTATAATTCAATAATTTCAAAAAAAACTAAAGAATGCTCTGTAAAATTCATTCTTAACAGAGAGTGATAAAAAATATACGCAAAAGATTATTTCACAATTGTAAATTTAAATTTTTTTAAATTGCACCATAAATACATATGTGTATTTAAACATTATATTTCTCAATAATTCAAAACATCTACGAAGATAAATTACCATGTAAATCCATTAAAACAGAGATAAGCTACTCAAGTATTTTTAACACGAAATTATATTTATATTTTAGGCTTCATCAAGTCCTGGAACACCAAACCAGAGGCAGGACAAATCTACAAGCGAAGAGGTAACAGTCAGCATTATCTTCATGAATTTAAATTTTGATTTTCAAACACAATTTCTGAGCTATATATATCTTATAGACCTAATAAAAAAATCGAAATGTTATAAATAGCTTTCTATCAAATAATACAATTTAATGAACTAAATGCGAAGTAAATCAAAAATTATTTTTAAAACTAATTAAAAAAATCTTCATATGTCTAATAAAGTACGTGTAGGCTAGATTTGTAGTCGTAAAAACGGGTTTGTTAAACTTTCATGTAAGTTCTTAATATTTCAAAAATTAGTAAATCAATATATTCTTATTTAGGAATTTCATAATAAAAATTCATATTTTATCTTGCTCGTTCTTAAAGAAAATCATAAAAAAATTTTATTCTATTGAAAATTAGAATAAACTGATTATTTATTGATTTTCATAGTTCATTATTTTCATTAAAAATAATAATTATTGTACATAAAATGAATTAGACTGAATTATAATGGGAAGTACTTATTACCTTACAAATGGTAATATTCTTATTCTTACTTTTTTAAATTAAGAGGGATTTTTAATAAAATTTTCTGGGAAAAAATGACAGAATTTCAGTTGTAGGATTAAATTTATATATCATTTATAACAAAGCTTCAAAATGTTTTCTATTCTTTATCTTCAGTTTTCGCATGTTTCCTTTTTATTTTGTTTTAAATATTTGCCTTAATTTACATTTATTTTATTCTTAAGCTGCCCGTTGATATTGGAGCTTTGGTGAGTTAATGCTGAACACCAGTAATGTTCTAATAGTAATTAAAATTTAGAATTTTGCAAATTAAAATTAGTTAAGAATTTTTATTTATTTTAATAAACTTTTAATAACTTAAGATCCCAAACAGAACTGGATTTTCTTTATGGTTTTTGTGCAATATTTAAGAAAAAAAATTTGCTTATGTTTATGATTTCTCAAGTTCATTAATTTTTTTTCTGTAATGAATTTTAGAAATTAAAAAGTTGACAAAGCTTTATTTAGGGTGTCTTATTAATTTTTTGCCTGATTTAAAGAATTTCTTATGGTTTTATTCAGAAATCAATGAATAAATTTCGCATTTGCTTAAAAATCAAATTAACTTAGCATGTTGAATTTTTTATTTTAATTTCAAATTTCATGCTAAATAGCAATCAAGCAAAATTGCGAATTGACTGTCAGGTCAATTATGTCTGGTAGGAGATAAATTTTTCGCCTTCACTCTACGAACCATAGCTCAATTCCTGGACCATCCAAAGCCATAAAAAATGTAAAATATCACGCTTTCGGTTACCGGGTTCTTTTTTCCGCTTGAAAATGCCACATACCATTTTGCAATAGGACAAAGATTAAAATTATTATATTAATAATGTATGATAATAGCTGATGAAATCTTTGGTATATCTTAGGAAATTTTAATCATTTTTTTAATGTTTTTAAATTTATATATAGTTTATCAGGTGAGAGTGATTCTTCAAGGTTTTTTTTAAATATTTTTTTATACATACAATTTTGAGTTTTTATTTCTTCGGTTTCGTATCGCTGAAAATTTTTCCAATTTTTTTAATATTTTTTTTATTACGATATATTTTTACTAATTATGGTTTTTGTTTGATGTGACTACTAACATGGCTGGCTGGATCTGACGGGCTATTACGTGAGAAAAACTTGCCTACTTTCTGCAAGGTAAGTCAAGTTGATTAAAATGATGTTCTAAATATCGTTCTTAACCCATAACAGTTTGCTGAATGCTGAAATTTTGCGTTAATTCGAAATTATATGAAGCTTTCAAGATTCTGTCCAGAAAATGATTTTTTAATTTACCTTTGACGAAACACTCTTTCCTAATATTTACTTATTCATTTTTATTTATTGCATCTAAGTTGTCATCGATGTTATATATATGTTCGGGAATGTTTAATAGCAATATAAGGGCATTGTGTGTATGTGTGTATATATATATATAATTAAAGCATGCTATCTGTTTTGTTAGATGTGTGCAATATCAGCAAATGCCATTTGGTCCAATGTATAATATTCTCAAATTTTGCTGAACCATAAAAAATATTTTCTTCGTGTTCTTTCTGAAACCTGGAAAATTATTCCTCAAAAACGATTTTAAAATTTTTTACCTAGACAGGTCTTAAAAAAATTTTACAATTCTTATGATTTAAAAATTTAATTCCTTAAATTACTTACATTTATTTCGTCATGTGGTTAATTTAGATAATTTGCTTTTAATGATTAATTTTATAATTTTATGATAACATTTTCAGCGAACCTAATATTACATTTCTGTAATGTTTTTCACAATTTATTTCTATTGGAAATTTTTTTTACTTTTGCATCAAGTAAACTTATATACATGCTATATTTGGCAGGCTTTTTAACTACCTTATGTAATTATGACATCATAATTTTTTTTAATCTAAATTCGTTTTTATGAATAATTAAATTTGCATTATCAAATATTTGATTAACTATTTTATATTAGTAATTTATATTGAAAATCTTATTTCGTTGGTTTAGTAAGCTTTACGTTGAATTTCTAAATGCATCAAATGTTTTCCAATTCCTTCAAAATTTTATGCTTCTATATATTTAATATTGTCTACTGTAGAATGATTGTAGAAAGTAAAGTTTATCAGATATTGATGAATAAGCTCTCTTTGAATTTAATGTAAACTAAGTAACCAGTGTGCATTAAATAATATTATTATTAATTGAATGAACTTATATTATTAATTATAATTGAATGAACTTATTTGAATTCTGCATTTGATTGCAGAAGATAGAATTTATATTCCTGTTTGCACTTGCATTATTTTTAGCTTTCTAAACTTGAAATTGAAAATTTCATATTTTATTTTATTATAAATTGCTGGGAAGATCTAATTCTGTCGTTGAATTATGAATTATTACAAAGCATTTTTAACGTGTATTTTAAGCTTGAAATACTTGATAGTTGTAAATTAAAAAAATGTGTTCATTTAAGTTCTCGCCAATAGTATACTTTTCAACTCGATGTTAATAATTAGATGTGAATTTCGTGCAAATAATTTTATAGTAAAAAAATGTAACAATGAAAGGATTTTTTTCGCGTCTTTCAGTACCGTCAGGCAGTCAAGTCACCACCATATCCTCTTCAACAGAAACAACGGTCGTTCTTAACATTTGGATTTGGTGCTGGAGGTTCTGGTCCGACGCGCAGGGAAAGTCACGTCAACGTAAATGTAACACCAACTTCCCATGACATTGGATCAGACACTCCTGAAATACGGAAATATAAGAAACGTTTCAATAGTGAAATTCTGTGCGCTGCCTTATGGGGTAAGAATTTGTTACTTTACCAAGGCCAAATATTATTTAATTGTAGTGGATATCAAGGCTATATCAATTTTTAAAAATTAAAACAAGACATAGCTATGTAAACAAAACTTTTTTATACATCCAGGTGTGAACCTCCTCATCGGAACCGAAAATGGTTTGATGCTCTTAGATAGATCTGGTCAAGGAAAAGTCTATCAGTTGATATCCAGGAGAAGATTTCAACAAATGGAAGTACTGGAAGGACAAAATATTCTGGTCACAATTTCTGGGAAGAAAAATAGAGTTAGAGTATATTATCTCAGTTGGCTCAAAAGTAAAATTCTGAGGACTGATGGCGTCAGTGTTAGTTTATTAAAGTTTATTATTTACTTATCCTACTGAAATTTATATCAAATGTAAATCTTTAACAATTTAGAGTGTCATTTTCTATTACTATATTTTAAGGATAAATCTGATCGTGGTGACATAGAATTAATGTAGTGTTAAGAATTTCTCTTTACTAGTGTTTTCATTATTATTTTTAGCATGTTGAACGTAGAAATGGCTGGATAAATGTAGGCGATCTTCAGGGAGCAGTTCACTTCAAAATAGTCAAATATGAAAGAATAAAATTTTTGGTGATAGCTTTAAAGGACAGTATTGAAATTTATGCTTGGGCTCCAAAGCCATATCATAAATTCATGGCGTTCAAGGTAATTTCGGCAATTTTTTCATACATTATCAAAAAGAATCTTGTTTTTATATAATTGAATATTTCATTTTTATTAGTATTTTCCCAGTATTCTTAAATATATTGACAATATATTAAATATATAATATGTAAAATATATATAATAATAAAAAAGATATATATCATTGTTATATAATTACATTTTGTTATTTATAGAATTTCGGTGAACTTAATCATAGACCATTGCTTGTCGATCTGACGGTAGAAGATGGAAGTAGGTTGAAAGTGGTTTACGGTTCCACAGATGGTTTCCATGCCGTTGATCTTGATAGCGCAACCGTGTATGACATTTATTTGCCGAAGCACGTGAGTTGGTTTAATATTATCATCCTGATTATATTGTTGAAATGCAATTTAAGTTATTGTTTACCATTCTCCACTTCTATCAATTAGTCAATCGAAAAAATATTAACGCGTCAAACAGAAATTTAAAATTTAATTTGACGTTTGATAAAAATAAATCGACTAACTATGATTTTGTTGACTTTTTACCATAATTAAATGTTCCTTAAATAATAAGTTTGCCAGTATTTTTTGAGTTCTTATTTAATATTCAGTAATAATACTCTCACATGATTGAGACATTCATTTGAAATTTTCAGACTCAAGGTCCTATCGCACCGCACTGCATAGTAACATTGCCGAATTCGAATGGAATGCAACTCCTGCTTTGTTATAATAATGAAGGAGTTTATGTAAATACTTATGGAAAGGTAAGTTAACTTTGTAATTAGATTTTACTATTTGTCTGAAGGAGAAAAAAATACTGGTTCACGATGTATTTTAGTTATCTAAAAATATTGTTCTTCAATGGGGCGAAATGCCCACTTCTGTGGCCTACATTGGAACTGGTCAAATTATGGGTTGGGGAAATAAAGCAATTGAGATAAGGAGCGTGGAAACGGGGCATTTAGATGGAGTTTTTATGCACAAGAAAGCGCAAAGACTGAAATTCTTGTGCGAACGAAATGACAAGGTGAGCCAAACTTTTCTTTAGTGCGCTGTCATAGAGTTTCAGTTTAATTTGCATTAAAAATTCTTGAAGATAAAGTTTTATTTGATTTATATCAAATATAATTTGATGTCCTATTATCTAGTTTTAAAGTTATCTTTAATTTTTCAATCAGGTGTTTTTCTCATCAGCCAAAGGGGGTTCATCTTGTCAAATATATTTCATGACGCTCAACAAGCCTGGAATGGCTAATTGGTAAAGCTCGAACCAAATTGTAAAATATTTTATCGGACGATTTAAAAAATTTGAATGAATACCTTTTGTACTCTTATATTTAGTATTAATTTTATTATTATCGTTTTCAAGGCAAAAATCGAAGCCAGTCTATTTCAAGTATTTATTATAATCATAACTTTTTTTCCTTTTATAATCGATGTTAAATAATTTGGCTCCCAATCGACTGGTTTGCTATCAAATTGATGAAATAAGTTTTGGAAGATTAATTTCAAAGTCGAATTTTCAGCTCTGTCTCTGACTGAATAAAATTTGAGTACTGACATGAGATATTCAATATCAGTCATAACTATATTTTTGCATTATGGAGGCAAATTTTTTTATATTGAATCAATTTTAGTAGCGATATAAATCGGAAAGAGCCATAGTAAACTATTTCAGTATTGTTTTAATTTCACAATATAAAATCTGGAATTATTAAGAATATTTTCTTTCCAAAGATGTTTTAAATTATGAACGTATACAACTTTATCATGTAAAATTGCTTCATTTTTGTTTTTTTAGATCTCTTGTATGACGTCTCTTCCGATTTGTTTAAAAAAGTCCCAATTATTGCCTCCATTCAAATTTGAGTAAAATTTTAGTATTTCTTTAGGTGCAATTTTTATGTTATATAAAAAAGTGTAATAAAAAAATCAAAAAAAGTTTGATACTTTATAAATTTATCTTAGATTATGTTATTTTATAGGAAAAAAAGGTAAATGAATGAATTGTTTTGAAATTTAGTTTGGATAATATTTTTTTTATATTCTATATGAAAATAAAAATCAGTTGTTATGTCTACTTTAGAGAGAAATGCAAGATAAAATTTTATTGTCGAATGATAACAACTAAAAATATAGCTCATTGACTGAATGTGAGATTTTTTTTAGATTATAAACCATTACTGTTTTAAGAGCTTTCATTTGTTATGAACGCTCATTTAACATGTTTTTCATCTCTTAAATTGACCAGTATTTTAATAAAAGATAAGAAATCGTGCCATAATATATAAAATTGTTAATGAAATTTATGTGATTTGAATACTAAGAAATTACAGTTTTTTTTGACCAATCATAGGCATTATTTCAGCATCTTGCTATACATTTTTAATGATATTAACAAAATCTTGCATTTTTCTATTACTTTACTTTAAGCTATGTATGTTCTCATGCTAAAAGAAAACTTTGCACTTAACTAAACATAAGGAGGGCCATACCTAATGAAATTAAAGACAATACAATCTTTGTAGTTCTGAGCTTGAATTTATTAGTTTCCTTTTTAAAACTTTTTGTAAAAGGTTACCAGAATATGATAGAAATTTGTTGCGACAAATTTTATTGATCATTTTGTCATAAAATTTAATTTTTTATAGTTCTATTATTACTAGGACACGACCTATGGATTCCTTTTAATTATATTGTTATATGCTCAGGGCGTAAAAAAATTTCTCATCATACAAAATTTTATGTATTATAATATATTATTGCATAAAATTGTCTGAAAACAGACTGTTTTATAATTACCTAATTAAGTATAACTGTAAAGAAAGCTCCAGGCAATAATGAGCTTTTAAAAATAAAAATACATTCCTGGATAAGTGCTAACAACCGATTATGATTGAATATGACCGTTAAGAATTTCATCATAAACATCTTTTTTAAATAATTTTGATAATTATTTTCTGAGAACTATACTTTTGATTTCATTATCGATTTAACTGCATATGAATCCTTTTGTCTATTAAATTTCATTCCCTTTATATATTTTTAGAATATTATTCTAATTAATTTATTGGAATGTCTGATTATTTTATCCTATGTGCACATTTTATTAAACTCATTGAAATAGAAAGCTTGGTATTTTTTGCTTTAATATTCAAATTAAAAAATATTCCTTTATTGATCTCATAAATATTTCGCGCATTAATTTTTGAAGGTTTGACCCTCCTTTATATTCTTTTTAGTTTATTACTTTTAAACGTCATCAGGTGTTTTAGAATAAAAAAATACTATGAAGGACCATAAGATGGGCCTAGTCACTTTTAAATGAACTTTTTTTTTTTAATCAGTGCTTACTTCTTCGATTTGAAATTGTTATTCGTTTTGCATAAAAATAGATGGACCTTTCAATTTCTTTCTATATAATGTTAATATTGTATACAGATACAAAGTCGTAGGTGAATAATTCCTCAAACATCTTTTTATTAAAAAGTGCGATGTTTTTAGACGTTTATATAATCAGTATGCCTCGTGCTAGCAGTGACTTACTTTGACATTTTTATTGTTAGACAATAAAATTTGAATAAAATATTTTGCAGGGCTAAAAAAAACGAAATTGTTTTAATTCTTTTCTTTATGTTTATGTTTCGTTTATGTCGTTCTTCCATTATGTCATTTTAATGCGAAAATTAATGTAGCAATCAATTCAGTTGGAAATAGCAAGTTAGACTTTATTAAAACATAAATTTAATTATTAAACTCAGAAGACTAATCTGAGGGATTGTAAGTTTTATTACATCATATAATGACTGCATGTAAAAAATAATTTTTTTTTGAAGATAAACTTACATTCAATGCGTCGCAATTTTCCCAAAACTCTAATGTAAAAATCATATGTGAATGTTTTAAAAATAAAATTCATAAATGTTCCTTACTAAGAAACTTATCAAAAAAATGAATTTACTCCATAATTCTGATTTTTAATGAGAGAACTGAAATCGGCCAAACGAGATGTAAGCACTGAAATTTTTCGCAAAGCAGCAATCTTACGAAAGCAGCGTAAATATTGAAAAGTACATAAAATAAATTTTTTTACGTTAATAATGAGTACAGCCAAGATTTTGAAATTTATGTAAAAAAGTACTTGAGAATATTTTTTATTAAGATTGAGCCTATACTTCAAAGTAATTTTAAAATGACGCCATTTTTACATCATGTTATTTTAAAAAAAATTGTTATTATTTCACGTAAGCGGATAGATTATTTTAAAAATAATAATAATAATAATTCGTAATATCCATAATAATTCTTATAAATACATGAATTTTGTTTTTTATCATTTTTCATTTATTTCATTCCGCTTTTTGATTAGGTTGATTTTTTTGTATTTTCAGATAACATTTATCATTCAATTGAAAGCAAGTTGCCCATATGTATGACCAATTCCTTCTAATAAATTGCTTTCTTATAACAAATATAAGCGATAGATAGCTATTAAAGAAAAGTTATTTTTTTTAAGCGTAAAAGCTCATTATTTTTTACAAATGATTGATAACATCTTTAAGTATTAAGGATGTGAATTCCATGATAAAATAAAATGTTTTTTATAACGAACACGCTAATAAGTGCTTCATAAATGCTTAAATTATTATGTAATTAAAACTACGAGCCGAGAATTATTACCTCGTAAAATAGATTTATAGACATTTTCCAACATGTTATATATATATATATAGAAATACGAAAATCATCTAAATGCAGTTTTAAAAAAATATGGTATAAATAATTTTTTTACACATTTTTAATGACCACTTTTATACAGTTATGAAAATTACAATGATTTACGCTTTTTATACCTTTTATTAAATAGCTGATAAATATTAAATCCAGTTTTGTTCAAAAATGATACTATTTATTTATTTTATAATACAATTTTGAATTCCAATTTAAACCTAATACACAGTTATCAAATAATTCACTTATTCGAAAAGGAATGAAAAATATAAATCAATAACTTCAAAATAAATTATATTAATTTTTCAGCAGAGTTTTGATAATTTGTTTTAATATTTAATACATAAAAGTTAAAATTCGCCATTTTTTTCCAATTACAGTTCTTTACAATAAATTCTGTTACTGATTCTTCAATTTAGAAAAATAAAGATTTTTAAATCTATTTTTAGAATAAAAGTTGATCTCTCTTTTCTAAAAGCCCAAAGATATAAACTTATTTATATTTTTTTATAAATAAACAAGAAACTCAAACAAACGAGCAACCTTATCATCCATAACGAAATTGAATGATATAAATACTTGACATAAAGTTTTCCGAGAATTGTGATTCAAAATGATTCAAATATTTGAAAAGCAAATTAATATTTCTCCTAAAACATTTTATCTCTAAATTTTTGTCTCCTTTCTAGTTGCTCGATCATCTTAAATCGCAGACATATGTGAAGTACTAAACCATAATTTATATAATTTTTAAAATTTATGTTTGAAATATCGTCAAATTATAAAATAGAGATGGAAAATATCTTAAAATTATAATGAAGGATGTCATATCAGTAATGGGGATATGATGTATATGAATAGTGTTCATTGCATAGTTGAATGCCCTTAATTCCATAAACTTATTGATTAGGTCGTAAATTAAATATATATTAATATGTAATTAAAGAAATGAAATTTTTATTTTTTTTAAATAATTTATCATAATTCTTAATAGTTTTTATGAAAAGACGAATCACCAGTTACATCTCTAATGTCAATTAAGTTCAATGAAATCAGTGTTGTATATAAGCTTCTAAACTTCGATTTTGAAATTACTTATGATATCAGCTATACAGATTCTCCTTATAATGTGAATACTCTTTTCAAACTTTCCCTTTGAGGCACAAATGATAAGTAGAACAATTTAAAAACAATTTTTTTGAAGAAAATTATGTTGAGTAATTGTTTTTATCAATCAATTTAATTTAAAAATCGTGCCACTTTCGTATAACGGATAACGACGCTAGCGCGTTAAACGCAATTGCGGGAAATGTTTTAAAAAAACTTAAACTTGTTTCATGTTATTTTATCATATTATATACAATTATCTGATGAATTATACATTTTATTTTTCCCCATTGAGCGCGAGTGCTTTTAATATGAAAAGATTTCTAAAGAAGACGAATTTCGCAATGCTGGTTATTGAAAAAGATAAATATTTGAAATGAAATGAGAACCGGATTATCCGATTTCAAAGGATTATCTTTAATAAAGTTAGGTTATGTTACGCCAACTGGAACTTAGTGAACTTTGATTTGAAAATATGCGTCAAAGAGTTTATTATATAATTCTTTATTCAAATTTGAAATATGAAATGGTTAAGAGATTTATGATATTTAAATGAAATGTGAAAATAAAAAAAATGAAACTTAAAAGATCGTTCTCGGTATTAAATTACCGATAAGAAAAGTTATATTTTTGAAAATTTCGACTACTATGCATAAAATAATCGCGGTTTCAAATAATCTAAGACTCCAACATCGAAATTATTTACTGATTTCATTTTTTAAACAAAACATTTTAAGATAATCACTATAAAAAGAGATTTAATGGTATTCACCATGCTATTTGACTCCCATTTGACTATTAGTGACGTCATTTGTAAATGCCGTATAGAAAATGAATTTTTCGCGTCTTTAGTTTCACCGCCGACTATCGCGACGAAATGTGTGGATTGTGTTAATTTACTGGACCTAATGTTCTCGTGCCTTGTTTTTTTTCGTTGAAAGATAAATTGTTGTTTCTATTATGATAGTTATAATTTGAGTAATGAATAATTTATCGAAGAAAAAAGAGAAACCGCCAAATCCGAGGGAAAATGCAAATCCTGTATCGGCGTTAACATTTTCGTGAGTTCGTCAGCGATCTCTGAATATTTTCATCTAAATTTCCGTTGCTTTTAGTTGAATAATTTTTAATTTATTTTGTAGTTATTATTCATTAAATTTATGTTACATATTTATTTTTTTTTTGCTGGCAATTTTTATCAAAGGTTATTGAATTTAATATTTTAATAGCAATTTTTTAAAAATTAAAGTAACTGATCTTGCTCAAATAAAACTGTGTTTGATTCAAAAAAACCTCATTATAAATTAAATGAATTAAACTGGACAGGTATCAGAAATTTTGAATAATATAAAAAAAACTTTATTTAAAATACATAATTATGAATGTATACTTATTACATGAAGGATATTTCAAAAAAATATCAATTTTGCTGTACATAATCATTTATTGTGATAGCTGATGAAGATTCTTTTAAGTAATCTTTCATCTTAAATAATTTTGACACAATTGATTTGTTTAAGTTTTTTGGCAAAATATTCTGCTTTTCTGGTAAAAAGCACTTGTTTTATGATTATTTTAGCTCTTAAAAGTTTAATCTCATTTTGAAATACATCTTGAAAGGTTACTTACACTCAATTGTTATTTTGATGATCATGATTCAAATAAGATTTTATTCTATTTAATAATATGAAAAATTAAATTGTAACTTTATGAAATTTTTAAATAAAATTAACTATAAAAATTTCAACCAATATTTTTATATTCCATTAATTGCTATTGGAATAAAAAATGGTGTTAATTATTAAACAGTTTTATGCTTTCAGTTATGAACTTAAGATCTGATGTTAAATAAATGATGAACTTGACATTGATGATGTTAATTTAGAATTGGTTTAGACTTTTAAATTTGAATATAGATATAGAGGTTTGAAGCTTGAATTTGTAGTTACATGCACAGGAACAGAAAATTAAATTTTTTTAAATATCATTCCACTTATATTGTCTTTACCATTAAAGATTTTGCTAGTTAACATATTGATTCAATTGTTGGTTTTAATATATTGTTTTGATAATATTCCTCATTTCAGATAAATGGTATTCTAAAAAAGATTAGAATTTTAAACATGCTTTGAATGTTTCATAATTTTTTCACATAAATTCCAATAAAATAGCAAAGTAAAAGAGGTCAATTTGTGCTATTGGGAGATATATGATGTATTAATTAGAATTAAATTAACAATAAATTTACACATTTTATAAAAATAACTAATTGTTGGGTTTTGAAATTAAAGAAGGAAACAAGAAACTCTTTTGCTTTTCCATCAATAATCTTTTTTGGCCATTTCTTCCTAAATAAAGATTTAAGCCATAAATTCTTCAATAATAAATAATATATAAGATTTTTATGTCCTCACATTATTATCAATTAATTGGTTTTAGTAATAACTTTTCATAAGAATTTTCATGATTTTTACTTTTTTTCATTTAAAAGATTTTTTTAACCTTAATCAAAAATATTATATATTACAATAAAATTATTCTTATACAATGTGAAACGGAAAAGGTAAGTACTAGTTTAAAATAATATACATTAGGAAAGAATTAATTAGTATTGTGATGGCTCACAGATTATAAAGAAGAGTTTTTTCCGTATTTTGTGTAAACGTTGGTTAATTCTCTGCATTGATGATGTTTGATTTTGGTAAGAAACAAAGAAGAAATATTTGTTCTAAGAACAATTATGAAATATTTGCCAATCATTGTTTTAAATTTCAGTTCTTAAATTTTATCTAATTTCTAAACTTTTCTTTGATGTCCACGTTTTTATGAGGAAAATTGTAAGAGTTACAGGTCTTTAAATAAAGTGATTAGTATTTTGCTTGTTCTGTCAAATAAAGTCACAAAATCAGAATTTTCAAAACTATATTTTATAATTTTTGTTAAAAGCTTAAAATTTTAGATATATTTTTTATATTTAAGGCAAATGGAATAATATGCCGAATTTCATGCTTTTTGAACCATAAGTTTGAATTGGACCTTTGTGGATCGGCAAATCATGTATTTGTTCTTACATACATAGATATTTATAATTCTAAGGACTAATTTATCAATGTTAATGATTGACTGAATTGAAGTTCGAGTAAATGTTAACTATTTCAAAACAGTTTTGATAAAGTATCAATTGTATTTTGTTCATTTTAAAGAGCTCATTCATCATTTTGTGCGCCTAAATTTAAATTTCTTATCCGGTGATAATCCAGAAAATCAGAGACCTGAAGAATTTATTTTTAATTATATTTAATTGTAGCTCCAACATATTTTACAATAAGAAAGTTGTACAGTAATTTAAATCAACCGAAAAATTAATTGTAATTCTTTTATCTTTTATAACATTAAATAAATCTTGAAGTTTACCGGCATTCATGTTGTGGAAAATATCTTTTTAGGCCATAAATGTTCTGTAAGCCTACACGTGCCCTAAAACTATTGAATTCCCTGCGAAAAGCTTTCCTGACAAAAAAATTATACATTTTATTTTTGAGCTGCATAATCCCGTTAATTTAATAATGTTTTTGTTTCCTAAAATTGTTTTAAAAAGACAAATTTAACCGAAGATAAGAAATATTCAGCGTAATGTAGAAAAATCAGTTTTTTGTTTGAATCCTTCTATACTACATACTTGATATCAATAAGTTTTTAATGGAAAAAAAAATTTAAATTGGAAATTAATAATGTCTTCTTAAAAGTCTGCATGGCCAAAAGATTTGAAACTGCAATGAAAAAAAATTTTGTATTTCGGTTATTCGATAAAATCTTAAGTTTGTTTTCAATACCTTATATTGGTGACATGTAAATGAGACATATACTTACCTCAATATATAATTATAATATAAAAAATACAGTTCGTTTGATCTCAATAGAAATTATTTTAAACTAAAAAGATTTGACATAAGTGCATTGTAGCTGATGATAATGATAATATTTTAACGATTCATCGATTTTTTCAGCATGCCGATGATTTAAATTTCCGTGCCAAATTAAATATATGAGAATCAGATTTATATTTCTTTCAGTCTTTAAGATCATTTCAAAACAAGATATTCAGTTCTCATCCATCCACAGATCCGCATATATTATGCCTTTACTTTCGAATTTTTTCAAAACGATATCATATTAATAGGTGTATATTAACAAGAACCAAGGTTTCCGGTGAAGAAATATATATCTAATATATATTCGCTTAGGCGTTGCTTTTTCGATTTATAAATTGCTGCATGTTCTAAATCTGATGCCGGGATTTTTTTTTTTTAGGTTTCGTTCTTCATTATACTTGATTCCTTAAAAGAATACTTCATTATTAAGGATATTAAATTTGCTATATTGCGGAAAAAAACTATTATTGTGTGCTATTTATTGCTCAGCTATTTCTAAGACGTTAAAGAAGTTGTTTGAATGAGATTTCTGCCATTGTTTTTGAAAACTTTTTTCAAAAAGATTTTCCCTTCTTTCCAGACACAAAACATTTCCTTTATTAAAGTGGCAATTTTATCTATTGTTATTGGTTTGTCTTTTCCTATTGTTAACATGGTATGGTTAGGGCTTAGTAAAAAGTTTTGTGGATAAATAGTGGGTTTTCAAGGTTCTCTGTTAACATATTGAGAATCAGTAATCGAAGTTTATGCAACTTTTTACAGCTTCTGTTTTGAAATGTTATTGTTGAAAAAAAAAATCAATTCATTCATTGCCCTTAATGTCAGTCACTAACGAATATTTGTGCCATAAATTCATTGTCGATGCTCATTCACTGTAATTTTATGAAAAAAGGGATATCATTTCTTTAAACAAATCAGACATAATTAAATCTTAAATTATTGTTGCATTATTTATAAAAAATAAAGGGACAGAATGTTTAAAAATAAAAATAAAAAAAGAATACTAAATAATCAAAACGTCACCTTCAAGTATGTACTCGATTATATACAATTTACATTCTCACTGACAAATTGTTCGAGGTGGCTGAAAATCGATATGAGAGTATAAATTACAGATATTATTACATAGTTAATGATAAGAAAATTAAATTTCTTTAAAAAATTAAATTTTGAGAGGTTATTTATCATTATATGCCCAACAGAAGTAATAAATATTGCTTAAAATTTCGGCACGTATTCACCCGTTTACTATCAATAATGTTTTTATGAAAATTCTATTAAAATTCATGAACCTAAGTATGGTAGTGTTGCTGTTCGATACTTCCCATTAGACATAATACAAAAAAAACTAAAGTTTCTTTATGATGAAATTTAATTTTAGCGAAAAAACCGTTTTCTATGGGAAATAATTTGCCGAACGTGCGTTTTGTCATTGTCATTTGTCATTATCATCAACTGTAACAACGCAGGGCCGATGCATATATTAATTTTATCAAGTGAAAATTTTTCTTTTATTGTTGAGGTAGCAGATCTTAATACCCACACTATGGTTACCAACTTCGAAGGTCAGTTTTTGCCTTGATCCCCACATCACGCTCTGCCGATTTGGCCTCCATGCGAAATTCGAAAATTCCCTGAAACCAAGTTACCAAGATCACCGTGGCTACCGATAAGCCATGGGAAAAACGAAGGTCGAAGCTCCCGAATTTGCTGAGGCATTCACAAATTTTCCGACGCGTTCCTATAAAACTTGACCTGATTTTTGCTGCCTGAAAGTGTAATTATCTTATTACATCATTTTCTTTTCCGTCGGAAATATTTGGATGTCCTCAGTGTTATTAATACATCGTAGATAGAATTAGATTTTCAATTAGATAAGATCTAAAGTTTCAGTTACGTTCGAAATTGGGACGTTCACTTTATTTCCCAGTTCGTCCATTTATCTCTGTAAATTAGTGCACGGGATTATTCTACAAATATTGAGCCATCTGGCTGTATTCGCATAACATAATTAGCTCGTAGAAAGGAATATCTTGAAGCAGTTAGAAATGCTTTAAAAAATGTCTAAATTATCTGTTCATCTCTTCGAAATTAATCATGTTTATGAAGTTTTTCCGCCTTGAAAACATTTTCATTTGAAATTGTCTAATATGATTCATTAAAATGGGTCTTGAATTAGGGAGCAATTAGAAAACAATAAATGGGAATTGTTTTCTTAGGAAAGGTTCAAGGGCAAGTTAGTTCAATTTAACTTAAATTATCTAGTAATATTTCTCTTAATATAATAATTACTCTCAAAATTGGAAAATTAGGATCAAAATTTTTCATTGTCTGCTTTCCACGTAAAATTATCATAATTTTCAGTTTTGACAATTAATTCATGATAGAAGATAAACATTTTTTAATATTCAAAGTTTAATAAATTTTTGTATAAATAGCTGATATATTATAAATTTTTTTTAGACTTAATTTAGAAGATTCTTTTTTAACAAACATTAATTGTGAATTTTATGTAAAATAATTTCATTGAAATATTAAATTGTGAAGTTTCAAACCTTAAAAAAGTATTTTCTCCGTCCCTTTTTCTTAAAAAAATCTTTTTTTTTATGTTTTATGGCATGATAGAAAATCAATTTAAGTTTCATAATTGCTGCAGATATGTCCTCGTCAACTGCTGTCTCTTTCAGATTTATTTTAGGAACCGTTTACCTAAACCTTAGTGTTAAAATAACAGATTAAACTGTACCATGGTTCTATTATTAATTTGAATAGAATTATATTTGTTGACCCTGGTATCACCTCATTTATGTAATTATCTGAAAATTAAAGGTCGCTGGTACCATATGCTATTAAATCTGACTCACGCCCGTATATCCTTAATTCATCCGTCATGTATTTCAAATAGATGGAAGGTTTACATGAATGCACGCTGTTCTATAGATTGAAAATTTTAATCTATTGATCAAATATTCAAACAGCGAGGGTTAAACATTAAAGATTTTTACTGAGATTTTGAGAGAGGAATTCAATGCCTGATACTGTATTTAATTATTTTTTAGGAGAAACATAAACCCGATTGATTAAAATAACTTAAGAGTTTCTCACTATTTGCGTTAATTTAAAATAAGATAATGCTTTATTTTCATAGACTTACAAATTTTAAAATATGGATTTAATCGAATTTTTAGTTCTCATTTTAATTATTATAATTATAATGATTTGATTTACGTAAAAACATTAAATTATTTAAATAATTAAAAAAATTTTAGTCATAAGAAATGTACTTCACAAATTTGACTTTATGTTTGTTTAACTATTAGGTCTTCTACTTATTTTGAGCCTTAAAACTTCATTCTTTATTATCATCATCTTAACTTGCGATTGTTGGATATCAAATTTAAATATAGTGCTTAGAAAATGGGAGCATGTATTATTATCGGCGTGAATTCGATAACGTTGAATTAAGAGGCTTTTAATTTGAAATAATCTTTTTGGGCTTACAAAGCAACCATTAAAACAATTTTATCAGATATGCAATGTACGTGAAAGCAGATCAGGTTTCCGCACACTTTGTCCGGGCTGTAGAATGTCAATAAAATTTTCCGTATCTTATTTTCAAATTTTATTTATTATTAAATTGATTTTATCTGTGATCAGTTTGGGCAAATAATACTATTTGAAATCGTCAACGATAATTTTACGATAATAGTGTCATTTTAAAATATTTTTAAATACTCTATTATTGAATTACATCACAATTATGTCATTTTATTATAATACTTATCAAACAGTGCGAATGCGAGATGAACATAGTTTCAACGATCTAGTAAATATAACCATATCTATAAATAAGTAAAAAATCAATATTACCAAGACTTTCATAATAGAATTGTCTGTTAGCTGACTTTATTCAAAGACAATTATCCCAAGCTAATTTTTAAAACCATCTTTGACGTATTTGCTCTTAACGTGACAAAAATAATTAATAATTTGATCGCCTAAAATTATTTTAATTTATACAATTCATTAAAATATATCCATTAAATCTTATATTCAAACACTTTTTCGAAGGTTTTAAGATCAGAATTCAACAGATACGAAATTCGATTTAAACAGCTGTTGAATTAATTTTCGAATAATAATATAAAAGAATATCAGATTCATTCTACAATTATATAAACCATTGTCCTATCAAAATTATTGTAAAATATTTTATATTGCAGGTGGTTGTTGGGAACTTTTGTAAGAGGCTTTAAAAGGGATCTTGAGGTTGAAGATTTGTATGAACCTCTTAAGGAACATCGATCTGATCGGTTAGGAGATTTATTTGAAAAGTAAATATAAAATTTGTATTTTTCACTGATAGAAAATGGATATCCCAATAAGATGATCAGTATTCCGATATTCCGAACGAACATTTTTTTGAATCATAGTTTAAATCTGAGGAAAAATGTTGTTTATCCTATTAATTGCAGTATAAACTTAAAATTTCCAAAAAATTTTGAAAAAAAATTTTGAAGTGAAAACGTAATGGATATCGGAAATGTTATTTAAAAATTGACTTCATTTCCTTTAATTTTTTAGAAATTTTTTTTTAATCCAAGGTGATATTTTCAAGAAAATGTTTTGATATCAATATATAACCTACATTATCGTTTTGTAACTGCTTGTAAGAAAAATACCGAATAATTCTGACATTAATATAACATTCGATAGAATGCTTTATCTTTTCAGTAATATTAAAAGTAGGAGCCTTTCCGTTTGAATGTTAATAAATTTTTCTTACATAATTTTTGATACTTCTATTTCAGAAAATGGGAAAAAGAACTACTGAACTCCAGAAAAACCAATCGAAGCCCAAAGTTTTTAACTGTGTTAATAAAAATTTTCTTTTGGAGAAACACTCTTTATTCACTGATTTTGGCAGTATCCGAACTAGGTATTCGTCTTGTTCAGCCTTTCCTAATAGGTTTACTAATTCGCTACTTCAGTATTGCTAATCAGAATCTTCCGAAACCAAAGTAGGTATTTATAAGTACTTTCGAATCTCTTTTTCAATTTGTACGATATTCTCTGAAATTTTTAATTAATTTTAAGGTGCATAAAAATTTTATGCCATAATTTTCTAAAATTGTAATGGAATTGTATTTTCAAGTGCATATATTTTGATTTTCAGGGACGATGATCCAGTGTATTTGGAACGATATTTGGAAATCCTAGGTACGTCAACAACGCAAATACAAAAATCTGAGGCATTATTTTTTGCTATTGGCATTGTACTTATTTCATTCGTGAACGTTTTTGTTACACACCCTTATTTAATGGCTATTCTACATCAAGGAATGAAAATTCGTGTGGGTTGCTGTTCTTTAATATATAGAAAGGTTTGTCAATTGGCTAATGTTATACGTATGAAAAATTACCATTTACTAATGCAGAATATTGATTATTTCATTATGTTTTTTAAAAGTCGCAATAAACGACAAACTGTTAGAATTTTAGCTTTTTATTATTCTCCATTGTCATTAGTTTTTGACATGATAAGAAAACTTGCATAAATTTCAGATTAAAGTAAATTTTTTTAAAGAAATATATTAAAGGCAAGTCAAATGAAGGAAATAAAAATAAATAATTTAATTGAAATAATTTTAATAATTTATTTTTTAATCTTGAAAAAACTTTTTTAGGCTTTAAAGTTGAGTAAAACTGCCTTAGGTGAGACAACAGTCGGTCAGGTAGTGAATTTACTTAGCAACGATGTAAACAGATTTGATATAGCCATCATCTTCCTTCATTATTTGTGGATTGGTCCAGTTGAAACTATCATTATTACCTATTTTATGTACGAAGTTTCAGGATGGGCAACTTTCCTTGGGTTAATGTTCCTGCTACTCCATATACCTCTACAAGGTGAACTTACAATGAACTTACAAATTTCACATTTATTTTATTGGATTTATTTAAATTTCAAAAGTAGTAATCAAGAGATTTAAATTGTCTTTCAGTGCAATCACAGCATTGAAATTCGATTGAATGTAATATTTAGTCCAAAGAATCTTAGAAATCCTAAAACTGCCAATTGTTTCGACTAAGGATATAATATTTGAAGTGATTAAATTCTATTTTCGTATGTAGTATCGATCAAATTGAATTCTATAAATTTGTTTGTATTAACGTCATTTTAAAATTAAATAGATTGTTAAAATATAATTTTTTTTCATTATAAAATATCGAATATTATAAAATTATTCATAATTTGTATTATACTTTTGAGAAAAAACATTCTTATTAAAATCATTGGGTCTAAATGGTTTATATTAGATTTAATTTATTTCTAGACTTTCATTTAAATTGTACCAAATTTGATTATGACAAAGTTTAATATTTCATTTAATTATTTATAACTATCTCTGAGCATGTATTATGACAAATCATGGTCCTTATCTTTTTTTGTGCTTCTATGACTTTAATTCATATTCATGATTAAATACAAAAATTATACAAGTCCATATATTATAAATCCATAATATGATATAAAATAATGATAATATTTACACAAGTCACATTCATATAACTAATTATATTAAAAACAATCAGTAAGGGATGTATTAGTAACTTTAAATTATACTTTTTAATTTACATGGATATAAATAATTATTTACGCGACAAATTAGAGTTCATAATTTGTGAATAGAACAAAAAATAAGGTTTTTGAAATACTTGCTGAATTTTTTAACAAGAATGTTTATAAAAAGTGAGAATTTAAAAAGCAAATAAATAAACCTTTTTTCATTAAATAATATATTAAACAATTATTTATTATTATTCATTTCAAGGATTCCTTGGAAAAAAGATGTCCACATACAGATTGCGTACTGCTATTAAAACAGATGAAAGAGTTAGATTAATGAATGAAATTATAAATGGGATGCAAGTTATAAAAATGTATAGCTGGGAAGTTCCTTTTTCAAAACTAGTCGCATATGCAAGAAAGTGAGTGTAGAATTTGATATAATGTGTATGAAGATTTTTCACATATTATTGGAAGATTATCATTCATATAAAAATTTTTTTTATTTCAGAAAAGAAATAAAGGAAATAAGAGGAGCATCCTATGGTAGAGGCATATTATTATCTTTTATCATATTTTCTACCAGGTTTTCATTATTCTTGACAGTTATAATTTATGCTTTAACTTCGGATGAATCTATCACAGCTGATAAAATATTTGTTTTAACTTCTTTCTACAATATACTCAGACAGAGTATGACTGTATTTTTCCCTTCTGGCATCGCACAGTTAGCAGAAGCTTTAATATCAGTTAAACGTCTGCAGGTAATAGGGCCCAAATTTCATATGTTTAAAAGAAACTGTTTGAAAGTAAATTTTGTTGAAAAAGTTGAAAGAAAATAATTAATTTTAGAGAATTAATTATTTTCTTTTTTTTTTTAGGAATTTTTATTGTATGACGAGAAAGTGAAATCAGTAACAATTAATAAAGAGGATTTAATAAACGGCTTAAATAAAAAACCTTCTTCTCCTTGTATTAAATTTGATAAAGTTACCTGTTATTGGCTGAAAGATCAGTCTGAGCC
This sequence comes from Ricinus marginatus, assembly GCA_028565995.1. Classification (NCBI taxonomy): domain Eukaryota; kingdom Metazoa; phylum Arthropoda; class Insecta; order Psocodea; family Ricinidae; genus Ricinus; species Ricinus marginatus. The sequence continues at coordinate 32,169 of JAOWBB010007748.1, read as the reverse complement.
TTCACTTGACAATGTTAATTTAACAATAGTCGCAGGAACAATACTAGCAATTATTGGTCCTGTCGGTTCCGGAAAGGTACGCTTAAAACGATTATGTAAATTTAATATTTATTTCATCTTTTATTTACATTATATTCTAAAAATGTTATAATATTTAAATTTTTAATATCTGATAATCGTTTTTAGTCTTCATTATTACAAGCCATATTGAGAGAATTGCCTGTGAGAAATGGAGTTTTAGCTGTAAACGGAACAATCTCGTATGCAGCACAAGAACCGTGGCTTTTTGTCGGTACTGTGAGGCAGAACATTCTTTTTGGAATGGATTACGATCGGCAGCGATATCAAAGAGTAAGAATTGATCATTTAATAATGAGAATTTGGTGTCGCAAAGAATTCGGCATTATTTTATTTCAAATAACCAGTTTTTTTTTTGGTTTTTGCATTGGAATTTTTTTAATGATATACATATAAAATCGATTGTAGGTAATCGATGTATGTGCACTTAAAAGAGATTTTGAATTATTACCTTTTGGAGACAAAACAATAGTAGGTGAAAAAGGAATTTCTCTGTCTGGTGGACAGAGAGCCCGAATAAATTTAGCCAGGTATGTTAGAAATGTAATTAAAATTTTTTTATTTGTTTGAAGAAACCAAAAAATAAATTAAATTTTTTTAAAATATCAAACTACGGAACCTACTAATTCATTTCTTTATAAAAATTAAAATCTTTTGTTTTCAGGGCAATATACAAAAATGCAGATATTTACTTATTAGATGATCCACTTTCAGCAGTTGATACTCACGTAGGAAAACATCTATTCGATGATTGCATTTCCGGATTTTTAAAGGACAAAACAGTAGTATTAGTCACTCATCAACTTCAGTACTTAAAAAATGTTGATAAAATAATTATACTTAATAATGTAAGTCTTTAATGTGAAGTTCGAGGAATGAACCATTCGAAATTTTCATTCTGTTCATTTTAAAGGCAAGAGAATAGATAATTTGTTAAGAGAAACATGTCCACTGATAGAGCTGCTAATTAAACTTTGTTTTCTTATCATGTAAACATGTACTTCTTTCATTAATATTCTTAAGATTATTTTATGTTTTTTATAAAAGCTCGAAATTTTAAATTCTTGAAAGATTGATTTTCTTAACATTTTCTAATATCCAAAAATTTTGTTTGTTGTCGAATTATGAATCTATAAGTTCATTTTTGTTTGGATGATTCAGAAAGGAAAAATAATATTAAAAACTTTTTACTCAGACATAACTCATTTCTATTTCATACTTCAATTTGGAATTAGTTGTTAATAGGTTTGTTCTGCGAATTGAAAAAGTTTTAGAATTACTTTAATTCAAAAATTTGATATGTATAGTTTTTGCTGAAATAGATGGGTTAATATTTATTAATTTAGGGCTGTGTGGAAGCTGAAGGTTCTTTCGATGAATTGCAAAAGTCTGGTTTGGACTTTGCCAAATCGCTTAAAGAACCGTCTACAGATTCGGAGAAAGTGACTGAAAAAGAATCGACCCCTTCTTTGCATACAAGACGCAGTTCAATTTCAGTAAGTAAATATACTTAAGTAATATTTGTTCATAATTATTAATTTTTCTTAATATTCTTGTTTTATTATTTTAAATGTTAATAATGTTGTTTCTCTTCTTATATTTTAAGAAAAATATCAAATAACAATATTTAAATTAATAAATTTTGGTTTATTGCAATTAAAAATTATGAGCCATGCAAAATTTTTTCCTACATATAAAATCAAGCGAAAATTTTTTGTTTTAATTGTATCTATTTTGTTTACAGAGCACAATTTCACAAATAACTGAAGAAGGAAAAGCAGATCAACTTGAACAAGAAGAAGAGCGTGTTAAAGGCTCAGTCGGATGGAAGGTGTATTGTGCTTATTTTTCTGCTTGTCGCAATTGGTGTCTTGTACTGTTAATGTTGCTTCTTTTTCTGGTGACTCAAATCGTCTCAAGTTTAGCGGATTACTGGGGCAGTAAATGGTAAGTTGAGTTAAGTTGTTCCTTTTATCAATTCATGAGATCTTATTATATATTTGTTTTGTATTTAAAATTTTAATTTTAGGGCCTATGATGAAGAAGTAAATATGAATCGCACTGATATTTCAGAGGAGGAAAAAAAGGCTTCTACGCAGCAGAATATTTACATTTATTCCGGAGTGAGTGTTGCCACCGTTGTGGTGACTCTCGCCAGATCGTACTTATTCTTTTACGTGTGCATGGTTATATCCAGGAATTTACATGATGATATGTTTTCCAATATAATTTGCGCACCAATGAGATTTTTCTATACGAATCCATCTGGAAGAATTTTGAACAGATTTTCGAAAGATATGGGATCTTTGGATGAGTTGCTTCCAAGTGCCATGATAGATTGTTTTCAGGTAATTTTAAAGTAAAATTATTTATTTGATTATTTTTGAATTATTAAAGCTCGATTTTACATAAAATTTTAATATTATGCATTTTGAATATATGATTTTAGTTTATTAATAGTGTTTAAATGAATGCCATTGAAAAGCATGAAATTATATCATATAATTGAAGTGGAAATAACAAATCTCCAAGGTAATTTTAATTAGGCGGATTATTTGAAGGCGATTGTATTCCTTATTGTGAAATAATGTTGGAAAAAGAAAACATACATGTATTCCATTTAAAAAATGGAAAAAAATGTTGAATAAAATATGAATTTAAATAAGAAAATGTTTCAAGATATAATTTCGTATTTAATTTAATATTTTTTTCATAATTTGTCTCTTATTTAAGATTTTCGCCGCTCTTTTGGGAATTGTCATGATGGTCGCCGTTGTTTCTCCTGCTCTTCTTATTCCGACGTTTATAGTTGGAGTTCTGTTTTATTTTCTCAGAATTTTCTACCTTAGAACTTCCAGATCCATGAAACGTTTGGAAGGCATAAGTTAGTAAAAATATCGTAATTTTATTTACTTAACTTATTTATAAATTTTATTTAAAAGTATTTTTATGAAATATCATACATTTAAATTATTATAAATTTTTTAGCTAGAAGTCCTGTTTTCTCACATTTGAGTGCGACACTACAGGGATTGACTACCATACGAGCTTTTGATGCTCAGAGTATCCTAACTAAAGAGTTCGATAGTCATCAGGATCTCCATTCCACTTCGTGGTACGTCTTTATATCTAGTTCACGAGCATTCGGTCTCTGGTTGGACGTGTTTTGCGTTATATACATCGCAATTGTCACTATGACATTTTTGTTTTGGGATGTCAGTGAGTAAGAATATTTTTCTGGAAACAAAATATCGAAATGTGGAGTGAATTAAAAATTAAAGAACATAATAATATTGATGAAAAATTTATTTTCACAGAATCTGGTGCGGATGCTGGTTTGGCTATCACGCAAGCCATTGCTCTCACTGGAATGTTCCAATGGGGGATGAGGCAATCGGCTGAGCTGGAAAATCAAATGACATCTGTGGAAAGAGTTCTTGAATATGCAAATTTGGCAAAAGAACCGCCAATGATATCCAGCCCTGATAAAAGACCACCTCCTTCCTGGCCTACAAAGGGAGCGATTACATTTAATAAAACTTATCTCTATTATAACCCTGATGCGCCGCCTATTTTGGACGGGATTTCATTTCACATCAAGCCTCAAGAGAAGGTATTCATTCATTTTTCGGAAACAAAATTTCACGTTTTTTTGTTTTAACATGTACGCTTTTAAAAGTAACGAATAATTTTAAAGGTTGGAATTGTCGGGCGAACGGGAGCTGGAAAATCGTCTCTCATCGCTGCTTTATTTCGTCTTGTTCCCATCGAAGGACAAATCATAATCGATTCAGTAGATGTAACAGAAATCGGCCTTAAAGATTTAAGATCTAAAATATCCATCATACCTCAAGAGCCGGTTTTATTTTCCGGCACATTAAGAAAGAACTTAGATCCATTTGATGAATATCCTGATTGGATTTTGTGGGAAGCTTTGAACGAGGTGAATTTACTTATTTTTATTCTTTATATTCCATTTCCAAAATATAACATATTTGCTTAATTTTCGAGTACTACTAAAAAAATTTATTAAAATTCAAATGTAACAGATAAGAGGTTTCGAGTGAAAAATTGTATAAAAAAGAAAAATGAAAAATTTGCAATTTTTTTGATTTAGCTTTATCTTTCCAGGTTGAACTCAAAGACATTGTTAATGAAAATACTGAGGGTCTTAATACTAAAATGATAGAAGGCGGCACTAATTTTAGTGTTGGTCAACGCCAGTTGGTTTGTCTCGCCAGAGCAATAATTCGAAACAATAGAATACTAATAATGGACGAAGCCACAGCTAACGTTGATCCTCAGTGAGTTTTGAAATATATTATACCGTGCTTTTAAAGCAAACTAAACCGGAAAGACTTGATTGTCGTTTTAAATTTTACGATATTTCATATAAAAATCCTCCGAATTCATCCTGCAGACCATCAAAATTATTCAAAGAATGATTTTTAATTTTTTTTCAGGACGGATAAATTGATTCAGAAAACGATACGACGAAAATTCAGGGATTGCACAGTATTAACAATAGCTCACAGATTAAATACTGTTATGGATTCTGATCGGATTTTGGTGTTGGATGCGGGAACCGTAATCGAATTTGATCATCCTCATATTCTTCTAAAAAATACAAAAGGTGCCTTATATAGGATGGTCCAACAAACTGGTTCATCTACTTCTAAAAAGTTGAAATCGATAGCCAAAAAGGTAAAATCCATTTTAATTTTAAATTTATTTATATATTGTAATTTAATTTATATATTATATAATTATAATTTAACGAAAATTTTTGGCATCACTTTAGAAGTGAATTATGAACATTTTTTTTTGTATAATTTATTTCTCGTAAGAAAAACTTGCGAAAATCTCTATCAAAAAATTTTTTGACCATTTGCATTTTAATATTCTAATAAATTCAAGTATTGAATACTTTTACTTATATGTACGTATGAGCCTACTCCCAACAATCCTCAGATTTATCTAAATTTTAAAATGTCTAAATATACCTCATAAAAAACGTATAATAGTATTGTGTATTATTATGGATATCATATATAAACTAAAAGGATAAGAAATAATAAAAAGATAACATAAAGATCTTTTGTATGAAAGGTAAACAAATAAATTTTAACATATTTTTCTTAATGTTTTAAAACAAAAAATCCTGAACAAATTACTGAATTTTTTTATTAATGTTTATTAGAAAGAATAATTATTTTCTATATATTATTATTTATTATTAATTAGTTTATATAATATAAAGTAATTTTTAATTTTTTTATTAAAATTAATATTTTAAAGTGCACTATTTGTTCTTGAAATGAAATGTAACTGGGCTGTATTGCAATTTGAATAACAATTATAAAAATTGTATGCATGCATTTAAAAAAGTATTTTACTTTTCAAATAAAAAATTTGGTGCATTTTCATAATTTTGAGAATCATTGCAAAAGGAGAATTTATGTAAACTGAAGTCTTCAGTACTGTGGTTACAATTTATATATTAATTTTTCCAGAGTTATAAGTTAAAGTTGAAAAAGGAGGAAGCAATGAAAATGCTGCAGGATGCCGGGGAAAACGATGATGGATCGGACTTATCTGAATCATCATATCCAGGATCGGAGGATTCACCGGATGCTCAGAAAAGCGCAAAAGAAGAAGAAAAAGACATGAAGAAGAAATAGAGTTTGAGCAAAAACATGAAATTTTGTTTTTAATTTTTAATTTTATCGAACCAAGCGTTTATTAAGAAAGTGGTGCAGTCCGCTCAGAGCTAAAACCGTGAAAGTCTGCAATTTAAGAATTGCGAAAACTTTTCATTAAATTTCGGGTCATTTCCAAATGACGTTGCTAATTCACACATAACCAAGCATTAGTTAAATTCAGAAATAAAAGATCAGGGTTTATATCGCTTTCATAGTTAACGCTTCAATTATTGGATATGTAAATCAAGCAGTATGAATTTATCACCTTTAATTATATTTTTTATATTGAAATAATTTATTGTTAAATTTCACGAATGTGTGAAGAAAAAAATTATGAAAAGTTTTACCATTTTTTTTAAGTTAAAACCAAATAAAGTGGAGTTGGCTTTTTCGTTTTAATGGAGGTTTCATTAAAATTGGAGGCCGTTTTTTCGTGAAATACATTAGCATACTTGGGATCTATTAAGAGCATACAGATAGTGTCGGACTCTTCCACATATTATGAAACATGAAGGAGACATAGAGGAATGACTAGAGCTACAAATTAAATAATTATGCAGATAGGGAAATAAATTATTATAAGCAAACGTAACATTGTCACAAAGCGTTAATAATGTTCAGCCGGGCAACAAATTTCTGCAAAACATAAATTTGAGGGACTGATCTCGTATGGTGAGAGATCATTTTTAAAACTAGGATGAACCAAAACATTCAACTGATGAAATGAACCAAAACAAATTTGGGCTAGTAAGGTAGGGAAAGCTGAAAAAACGCGGCTCCCGAGTAAGTTTCGGTTTGCACACCTAGAAGTACCATGGGTGTCGGCGAAGAAGTTTGCTAAAAAAGGGGACAGAAAAAAAAATAGAGAGTGAACCCTAACATTTCGGTCCCAATGGCTGTTAATGATGTTGCGAAATGAAGGAGTAAATCAGTATGACAGATGTGCAAGAGCGAGCCAGGATCTCGCAAGAGATTCATTCAAGAAAATGGCTCAGGCAAATATTCATTTTTTTTGAGGAGCTGGAAAAATCTTATACGTATTTTCTGGAAATATGTGGAACTCCTCCCTGGTGGGAAAAGCCCTGCCCACTAAAAAACATCTATGTTACATTCTCCCCTCTGTGTGTATGCCTCGGAAATCGTTTTCACATTTCGTCTGGTGACATCTGGTAAAACAGAATTACCACTAAGCAAACATTGCTAACTTCGCATCGACGATTCCAGATCTTAAGAAATAAAAAAGAACGAAGACATAAATGTGCCTCTCCCTATATGTTAAGTTAGATTAAATCAACATTTAAGCACTTAAAACTTGCGACCTAAAATTAACGATAAAAATTTTAACATTGTTCATCTACGAAAATAGAAACCGTGTACGAGGAAGCAAAATGTAATATTTTCTACAAGGAATTAAGGCTCAGATTCGGTGAATAAGAAAATGAGTATATCGTCAGTATATCGATCGGAAAAGAGATATTCATGGCAGTTCTATATAAAAGGAATTGAGAATAAAAACTTTAATGTTCTTATACTTACTGAATATTTCACAGCCCGCCTCATTTCACATCATATTTCGAATATAATCCGCCATTTTTAAATGGATATTATGTTATCATGAAAGCTAGTGACACGATATTAAGTGATCGCTATGAACGTACAACAAAATCATAAAAACGACTTAAAAATTCTTCTCGATCAACCAGATCACGGTATCTATCTTTCCAATTCATTTATTGTCCTATCCATGAAATTGTGAAAAGAAATGAATTTCGCATTTTTAATTTCAGTTATCATTGATTTCTGTAAGTTAGCTAGAAGTTTTCTAATCAAAGGTTCAAATACTAAGCTCTATCAGATAGCTTCACGTAAGTGTTAATAAATTATTATTATCGAACTATAATTACAAATAATTAAATCTTTTATGTTGGAAGTTATCAAGTATTCTATTGACCTTCATATATATTTACGATTTGAAGGTCTTAATTAATTTTTTAAAATATTTTCAGAGAAACTTGGTTTGGATGCATCTCAAGTGAAATCAGCCGTTGAAGGATTGGTATTTTTGTTCATAGAAGCAAATCAAAACGAGGTGGGACAATGATTAAATATGTGTTATTTAAATTAGAGAGCAATTTATTTTATTTGTTACACTTAGCTGAATTTTATTCTGGAAAAATTAGCAGGAGGAATACGTCCAAAAGATATTTCATTGCTACTTTTATAGGATTTCAAAATTTTAAGTTAATCTGCAACATACAAGAAATAAAAAATTTTGGTTTTTTTGATTTTTTATTTTTTTTAGTTAAATAAGGAAATCTTCAAGGAAACTGCTGTCAGTTTTGATTTTGCAGAAGAAATAGCAGAAATATTATATAATGAATATTTAAATTTGAAACCACTATTAGATAAAGCTTTGCCTCAAACATCAGTGGTATATCCTCAATTTAACAATTTAGAATGGAGATTTGAAACACAGGCAAGTGTTTAGTTGAATAAAAAATTATGCTAATTTATCCTTTTTATTTCAATATAACATAACCTGGTCTTAGTTAATGTCAATATTCAAGAATATCATTATTTATTTTTGAGTTTTTGATTCCTCATTTAATGTAATTTACTCATTTACAAGGCTTTCTTTCAAGGTTAAAGCTGAACAACAATCCTGGATTTATACCCAAATTATACATTAAAGATGATTCATATTCTGATCTACAATGAAGAAAGGCAATTTAAATTTAAAATATATGTGCAAAATATTTTCTTTTAGTTGAATTACATTATGTACTCAGTAACTCACATCAACTTAATCCATATGTGTACCAATAGTCACATAATTCACATGATTGAAGTATAAAAAAGATAGAAAATAAAATTTTTATAAAATATGTATATATATGTGATTACTACATTGCTACTTTCAAAATGAAAATTAGTCCTATTTTTTGAATTTAAATCTGTATAAATAGCTTACATCAAATAAAGGACCATTATCCAAGTATAATAAAGAAAAAGAGAACATGATATATAATCATTTCATATAATTTTTTTAGGTATCTTCAAAGTGCATAAGAAATGAAATTACTCCTAGAGTTTTGATCAAATTGGATTTGGATGAGGGAAATAAAAGAGAGAGTCTGTGTTTTCAATCTGACATTCCTAATATCATCCACATGAGTCAAGTATTGAATCAGGCGCTCCAAGAATCCCGCACAAACCACTTAAGGAAAATACAGCGAAATGTTACGTAAATTAGGCCTGTTTGGAAACTCAGGTTTTTCAAACTGCATTTTTCTGGGGAGAATGGCAGACCTAATACGCGAATCATATCATCATGCGAGTGTAGACAGGGAAAATATAACGTGAACATGTTAATATGGAAAAAGAAAATAAATTAAATATTTAGATCAATACTTTTTCAGTTGCAGGAACCAAAATGGAGAATTAATCATGTGACATTATGTAATTTAAATTAACAAATAAATAAATGCTTTTAATACGGGAAGGTGAACTCGCAGTTAAGGGCCTCAAGACTTATTTTGGTAACTTGTTAAATTCCAATACTTTAAGTGAAGATACATTAAACAAATACAAAAGCCGTCATAATTATTCCAGCAGCTTGAATAAAAAATTATATTTATGGAAAAATGACAAAACGGCTTTTCATATATTTACTTAAACTTAAGTGTGAGAATTATTATCAAATTATAAATTTGAATCTAAATTACTATCAAAGAATAAAAGTGCTTACAGTTCTCAATAGCATTAAAGGATTTAAATTTATAAAAAATTTATTATTGATTAAATAATGAATGAAGAAGTGTTACATAAATTCAGGATTTTTAATGAAGTGCTACATTTTTTTTTATTGTATTTAAAATTTATATGTACAACGTTATAGAAGATGCAGATTGAAACATAGCTTGAATGCAAACCATCAGAAAAAGTGACCGCTGTCGACAGTTCTCAAGGAATTTGTGGTGGTTGAGCGAACGGAGGCGCCTTTGAGTCGAGCTCAGCAGGCGACAAGGGTGCAGATTTGAGCTTGAGATCTTTTGCCGGATTCCGGGCATTCGCACTGGTTGCACTGGTCTTTGTAGAAATTCTCACCTGGCTCGCATGTTTGCTCTTCCTTCGTGTCTGTAATAACAAAATCCCTGAGTACTTCCCTCCCGTCGCTTACTCCGACCGAAGCTTGAGCGCCGATGGAGTACCTCTTCTTCTCCTTCTGTCCTTTGCCACGACAGGAATCTCTGTGGGGGTCTGTTCGTCGGGCACGGGAAGGTTCTGCGGCTCCACCTTCGCTTCTTTATTTTCTTTCTCTTCCTTCTCAGCTTCTTCTTCAATACAAATTTTCTTCGTGCACGCTCTTTCAGTTCCGTCGTTCGAGCATACACAAATGTTGCACTTTACTTCCGTTAAGGTTCCCGGCTCGCAGATTTTTGCTGCAGGTCACATGTAACTTGTTACATTAAAGTACGCTTTCATTCGTCATGCAAAATTCACGAATATTTAATCTGGATTTACCTTTATCCGTCACCAATACTGTTTCCGTTGTCTCCTCGGAAGAAACTTCCAACACTAAAACGGTTGCCAAAAAGTAAAATATATACTGGTATTTCATGTTGACTATCTGCAAAGACAAGAAGTCTCTCAAGATGCTCAGCTTCTAATCAATCGATCTAAGGCGATTTAAGAAGGCGACAAATAGAAACGTTTAGTGATTTGGACACGAGATCCAGCTATAAATTTTGTAAATTTCCCACTTCGTTAGAAGGAAGCTTTTCCTAACAGGCGAAGATTCGATTGGATGATATCAACGCAGTAGCAAATGTCTAAAATTCGAACTGGTACATAGGAAGAGTACCGTCCAACCTAACTGCCTCATAGCTAAAGCGAGTTGTGTTTGCCAACGTTATTAACTGTAAGAATTTGGTCGGAGGAGTATTCGAAAAAAAAAATATCCCCGGATGTCACTTTGGACATTCTCCGATCTGCCGATGAGCATGTCTGACAATGATTTGCGTAAAAATGAAGAGTACTCACGTTAGTCCTTCGAACAAAAAACGAACACGACCAAAATAGGCGATTTCGTCTGATTGAGGGCCGGCAGAGATGTGAGGAGCTTCTCGGGCGAAATCCTTTTATAAGGATTCCGCGGTTACGGGCTCAGGGGAAAAACGTACTAAGAAGAGATATCGATCGCGATCAGAGTGCCACAAAAACTTGCCAATTTTTCCATTTAATGACGTCATGTTCGTGTGATGACACGAATTTGCCCATGTACGTGCCACGACCGAAGCACGAAATGGCATCTAGGAAAATAACCGGATGTTCCCCGTCCTAGCGGCCTCCGTAGTTACGCATCCGGGGTTAGGCGTTCGCACCGCCACCCGATAAAACGTGGGTCAAGTTTCGATTTCCTGTGTTAGTTAAACGGAAAAGCTCCTAGTGGATTGACTCTCCATCGTCCAGTCAAATTGCATTTTACATCTGACGAAGGGTACGGGACAGAGCCACGTCTGGTCAGCTGTATCCGGAACTGTATTCTATTTTTTCCTATTAATTATAAATAATTAAATGATTAAAATCAAATTGGAATTTTTATAACGATAAAAATTCGTTCATAAGAATTTTAATAGGCTGCGAATTGTGGGCGGATTTGTCTTGGAAGTTCAAGAATCTCGTATTTAAAATTCTTTGAGCAAAAAATTTAATGAATTTTACGGCATTCGAAACATGCTGCTCGTGGATATGCCCATGTGTTTATACATATATGTGCGTCTCGCTTTTATTTCAAATGGAATTTATGCAAATCGTTCTCGCAACGTCATCCACCAAGACTCCACAGTCATATCTTCCTCCGAATCCAGAATGCCTCAAGTTATCTCGCACTCTTCCATCTCGAGCCGGTATTGTGTAAATTTTGCGCATTCATTCCTTGTGGCGTTTTGCCATTAAGGGACTAATCCGCTTCAAAGGCCTCCTCGAAAAAGCAGAAGCAGATGAGAGTTGCGCTTTGCGCGGAGGTAGCGTCAGAAGTATATCCTCCTTCGAGAAAGGAAAACTGCACCTTCTGCGAGTGTCTTTCCCCTGCAGAAGACTCGTCCGATGAGCATTTGCCTTTCTTAGGGGCAGCCGCGACTCTGTGTAAACCATCCCAAATTCAGAGTAAACGAAAATTATTCGCTGCAATTAAATTGCCAATTACATCAAAGCGTGACTGCTTGTAAAAAAATTCACATCTAAATATATGAAGCTGCAACTTGACAATTGAAACAACCTAGTCAGGGACATGACACCAAGCTACATCAAGACGCAAGGAAAATCGTTCCGTTCAAACTTATTTTCATATTAACTCCTTTTAATATATATGTACGAGTTACATATTTTTATATCCTCCACTTGATGGCTCATGATTAATTTCAAAGTTAATGAATAAGAGAATTTTAATTATCATCGGCAAAATAAATCAAAAATTGACATTTGCAGCAGACAATGCAGAAATTAATAAAAATTCCCCGGTTACATACTCAATCGGCTAACTGTTCTCGTTTCAATTCCTAGTGGACGTTTTGCCCTTTGGGAGAGTCAGCCTGTGCCCTTATCGGAGCGCGTCTCCTTCGCCTAGGAGGAGGTCGAAATTTAAGGTTATCGGAGGCTTTGCACCGCCGGCTTTATCGCGGCGGGAAACTTTAATCAACGGCTTCTTGTTTATCGGTTTCGCAGGCCGAACTCATCCCAAAATGGCGGACGGCGTGTGCGTGACAGATCACGACGGGCATTCCCCTGTCGGCGCAGCCACGATCTTCGGAACCTTGTCTCGCACTGTGTGATGTCCCACATTTTTTTAAACTTTTCTGGGTCACGCGGACGCTCGAGCTTAGACGTTTGTTATGCAACGTCAAAATGCTTGACCGCCCTAATTTTTCGTATGTTACGCGAAACAGGATGAAAACCTTACGAGGTAACTGCAGGAAAAATGACAATTTCATTGAAACTGGCATCAAATAAAATTCAAATGCGATTTTGCCTCGTAGAAAAGTAATATAAAACATGGAATTAAATAACGTTTAACGCTCCGAATCAATTAAACGCAAAGGACAAAAGCCATAATTGATCGCATGCGAAAACTTTCTAACATTCACAAATATTGAAATTTTTACATAATAATGTTTTACCACCAGCTCGAACTTAGTTTTTGCAATTTTGCGGTGCGCCATGATAAGGAATAAGAGTGGTAATAAAAAAGTTAAATTCCAACGTTTCCCAGTGAGTCTGTAGTCGCGTACCGGACTACTATTGGCAGATAAAACCCGCGCATGGCGTCGCTTCCTTTACAAAGCGAGTTATTCTCGGAATGTTACCATAAAAAAAATGCATTTATATAGTAACACGAACCTTTACCTGTTTTTGTATTGCTTCAACTAATTTGGCAGGTTCTAACCGTGCGTCAACAAGGTGCATTCGCTGTTGTCAAACTGAATAATATTCCATAGATGTTTAACTACCGCATGAAATATGAAGTGTTGCAGTGCTCTGTGAGACAGATTGAGGTTGAAGTTTCAAAAGGATATTGAACATTTTACATAAATTTCGAAGTTTGCGCTTACATAAGAAGTGCAAATATTCTTCAAATGTAAAAAAGGGGACATTTGGTTTGTTTCAGAAATTTATTGTTAATTTATGTTAATTCAACGTAAACCATGGGGGGTTAATTTCATTGGTTTTTAGCTAATTTTTTTGTGCCGCAGTAGTGTCAACTACACATTATCTTTCCGAGGTTGGCAATATTTACATTGTAATTTTCTCCGAATTATTCATAATGGCACACGCTAAATTTTTTTAAGAAAAAGAACTTTTTTCTTTTCATATCTTAATTCAACGTCGAGGTCGCAAGCTTTAGTTTAAATTAGATCTTCAAACTAAAATTGCGCCGTTATCCCTAAGGTAACTTTTTCCGATGATTTTTTTTCCGATATTATTCATGCTTAATCGTTTATAAAACGTACACAAAGATCACATCATGAACGTGTGTTTCATGTTCGCGTCAGAAAATAGTATTGTATAAATGAATTGGAAGGTTTTATTAATTAAAACAAAATTGCTAATATGATATTACATCAGAATTGATTATTTTTGTTAGTGTACACATGAAAAGCTATGCTTTAATTGGGTCTAATTTAGACATAAAATATATTTGAAGTAATGCGGAGAACTTCTACATTAATTTTACAATTTTTTTTACTTATTGTGTCTCAGAGTTTTAATTAGGATAAAATCAATATTATATTTGAGAGCCGTTCCCATTATTTTGAAAATCAAAGGTAATTTTTAAAAATATCTTGATAAACTTTGAAGTAATGAAAGAAGTAACGCATATCGATCTATTTATGTGACTGAAAAGGCGGAGAAGGCTGCGAAAAGGATGGAAAAATCACAATACGTGCATACGAAAACAACTAAACAATACAAAAATTAAATATATTGGACAGGATGAACGTACACGTCCAACGGTTTTCACTTGTACGAACAAAGTGCAAGCAGCTCATTGTAATACTGAATCCACGAGCCGAATTCAGAGGGAGGGGCGCAAAAGTGTCTGCCAACAGCAAATCTCCCGATGTTATACGCGTTCATTTTACTCGGGTTTTTGCCCGCAACCGAGGGCCGTGCAAGCAGCTCCTGATTTCTTTCCGTCCTCCGGGCACACGCAAGTGTTGCAACTGTCTATCGAGAAGCTGGTACCCGGTTCACATTTCTCGGCGTCTGCAGCGACAAAACATTTCGCAAAGTTACATTTAAAAAAAAAAAAAAAAAGAGAAAAAACGATCAAGCGACATTGAGCAAAGCAAAGAGTCAGTCGAAAATCGTGAAAATTGAACTTTTAAATCGCCAAACACAGGAATGGACTCTCCAGTGTGCTCCAGTAACGAAATATCCGCACTCTTTCGCGCAGGTTAGGTTAAGTTTACTCCATGAGCCATACCTTCCGCGTTCGAGGTAAGTGGAGGAAGGGTTGGCACACCGTCCTCCGGGCAGGCTTTAAGAGTACAGCTGCCTTCTTGCTTCTTTCCGCTTTCGGGACACAAGCAGTCGTTGCAACCAACCTTGTACTCCTCGCCGGGAACGCAGGTATCGCTTTCTGAAAAATTTCCGAAACTTAATGAACATATCCCGCTGCATTGCTAACGCAACGCGGAAATCCCCTTACCCTCTGTCGTCTTCTCGTCGTCGCAGGTCACCGTGGCGACTAACAAAAGTGCAAAACACAGAACGTACGGAAATTTCATCTTATATTATTCCAAATCGAAGGAAGTCGAATCTGCACACAGAAAAAGAGATATTTAGACATGACCGCGAGAAATCACCCATGGAAAAAAAGAATCAGACTCGAACACATTTAACATTCGAACCAAAATGTAAATTCAGTGCTACAGAATAAATGTCTCGAATGTTTAGTGTGTTGTATAAACAATTAAAATGGAAGAATTTTTTGTACATACCATGGAATGCGATTTAGTTACATACATTTGAATTTAATGTATTAATACTAAAAGGAGGATTAAACTCTTTTCAGGAAAATAAATCAAGGAAAAGTTGTTTGCGATCGAGGGTTTTTTTCCGCGCTGCAAGATCACTACAAAAAATTAATAAGTAACGAATCATAAACTCGGATTTTGATATCCAACAGCAGTAACAATAACACTGTTAACCTAATAACATTGATAACAAATCTTATCGACGACCTCCTTGCGTAAGGTTAAATATTGCAACAGATTCGATTTATTTCGACAGCATTCGTTCAGTTATCTGAGTAAACTGGCAGGAGGTAAGTTAAGTTGGGTTACGATTCGCGCGCCCCTTCAAGGTGCAGCGCTGGCCGCAGGTTGTCGGAAAAACGCTTTCGACAGGAAGTCCAAGTTGCGACCGTCAAAGTTAATGACAGATGAAAAGAATAATACGAACCTACGAAGCGAATGATCTCCTCGTCGGGGTGTGAGACCTTTACACAAATGGCGACTGAGTCGCGTAATCCGCGACCATCTTTTTATACTCCGCGCACAAAATGCGTCAACGGCCTTAAACTCAGAACGGAATATCTCGAAATTTCATATCTTATTTTGACGCCAGCTTCCGCTTTCGACACAAAACAATAATTTTTTTTAATAATAAAAGCACTGATTAGGAGCAATTTATCCGTTCCGGGCGGTCCATTAGTCGATACGGGAATTCAGTTATTAATGCAGAAGGAAATCGCTTCTCGCGACAAAATTTTCCAATCCGCGTCCCGGCTCTCTCTCGGATTCCGCGTCGCATAAGGTTAGGTTGCAACGGGAAAAAGGTCCATTTCCGGGGTTCCCGAAGGCTATCCACTGCTCTTGTAAGGAGCGGGAGAGGCTCTGGCCACCCGAACCCGCCGAAATGTTGAATCGCGTTATGCAGTCCTCGATGGCTGGGGCTGTGGAATCATTTTGCGTTGCGGGGATCAACGGAGAATCGCGACGGGAGAAGTGATGGAAAAGCGGAAAATCTCGGGAGGTGGAATCTCGAAGGAGGTGTTCGACGGGGGCGATCGTTCGCTCGTTTTTCCACAGGGACGATCGCGAGGCGGAAAGCGGCGTTTGATCCAAAAGCAACGGAAGTTACGGCAGAACAGGTTTGTCCGACAAAGGAGCCGAGGCAGTAAAATCGATTCGAAATCGTTCGAGGGGCGTTCCAGACGGCCCCGCACGGGGTGACCGAGCACTTGGTTCCAAAGGAAGGAAAGGAATTAATTATCTAGTTTAGAAAATAATCGCGAGCTGGTTTCCTCGAGACGGACAATTTTACCAATTATCTAATCGAGGCTTACCGGATAGTCGTTCTTTCGTTCTACGGGCAGTTATCGTGCTCGCGAACTGCCCGCGCGACGAAAAGCCGAAAGTGGCGCGAGATCGGGTCGTCGAACCTTATGATCACCCTGCATGCGTCGACAGACCAGAGGGTGGTTTACGAAGAAGCCCTTCAGAGATGGGAACTTGGGAAGAAAAACCCAAAAAGGGTTGGTGCAGTCACCGGGGACTAAGAACTACTTTCTAAGTGCCTCCGAGATCGAGCGGCCGATGGTAGGCCTCCGGAAGAAATGTCGGTTGTTCGGTTGGTGAAAGAAATCGCCGAGGCGTCCGTCGGGTTCTGCGGTCGAAGCGAAGTTCGTCGCCTCGGCTTTCCCTTCGCCGAAATCGAGTGATTTCTTGCGGTCCGAGAGGAAGGCGATCCGACGGGAGCACCCGTGGCGGTGAACGAAAGACACCCGAAGGCGGTGGAAGCCGCGGAGGAGATACTCGCATCCGAATGCGTTGCGTTCACTCACAACGAACGTGGCTTCAGAACGAGGTCGATCGGGGAAAAAGAGCCGCGGTGCGAGGCACCCGGCACCCGGGCGAGCCTTCTTCGGACGGCGATCTCGCAAACGGTTCCCGACCCGGATTCGTATTTTTAAGACAGTTTTAACTACGCAGTTTGTTTTTTTCAGTCTCCACGGCTCTTGCGTCCAGCGTATTTTCGCATTTTTTCTGCGCCGCTTCCGAGTCGACCAGATTCCGCGCGGTTCAGACAAGTTCGCCTCTTCCTGATATTGCCAACTGCCTTGCAGCGATGTCTGCGATATGATCTCGACGGCACCTTCGTATTTTTTTCTCCGACCTCTCCCTTTTCGTCGTTCTTCGCGCCATGAGGAAACGCTCCTCTGAGAACCGGCTCTTGACGCGTTACGCGAGTGCGGAATCCAACCGAAGCGACGCTTGTACTTTAGAAGCATCAAAGTAAACAGTCGTTGGTGCAATGCCTCCAGGATCCAAGGTCAAGGCAAGACTCGCACCTCCGCAAACAATGAAGGGATAATTAAACTTCAAACATGAAGCAGCATTGACGATGCTCCCTGACGTCCGCGTTTGCACGCTCTCGGCGGAAGCATATCCATCGGCGTGGCGGCAGATCGGCGCGAAGTCTTTAAATCCGATCGGACCGACGGAGCGTTCCTCGCTCAGGAACGAACATCCTTGGATCCTTGCATCTTATTTCCATCGAAACAAGTCCACGCACGGCACAATGCAATGGCTCCCGAGACAGCATCCGAAGCTATCCTCTCGAGTCGCTCTTGGTGCTCCAAGCTCCTCCAATTCTGTCTCCTAACGGGATGATACGCGGAGGATGGTGGTCTCGAATCTTCGACTTTCGCCACGAGGCCATCGTGACAATATGAACTGTTCGCGAGTGTTTCAAGCCCACCGATGACCATCGATCTTTGCACACCGGCCGCCAAATGTTTCACCCGTTGATATTGTTCGAGATCGCGCGAGACTTTGTCTCGGACCTCTCCTGCATGAAGCTCCATTCCCAAGGTGATCTGATCAAGAGGAAGGTGACTCTTGAGGCAGAGGAATGTCAATCGCAACCCGAAGAACCCCAACACCTAACGACTAATTAACACAATTCATTAAAAGGAAAAAATTAAGCAGTTTCGCAGCAAAGAATGCCACATTCAAAACGGCAATAATACGCGGTGCCTAGGGTAGGTCAGGAATAAGTAAAACGACAAACACTTTTCTGGAAGGAGGAATCTGCTTAGGAAAAGTGCTGCTTCATTGTGTATTTAGACGATGGCGGAAGGTTGAAGGCGGATAACTCTCATCGCTGTGCAAATTTGCAATAAAACATTCGCAAAAAAAATTACGAAAAAAACTTATTGATGAGCATTATGAGTGTTGCCCCAGTCGGACTATAAAACGACAGATACCTGACAGAGAGGAAGACAAAGTTTGCTACGACCGTCAACTTCACTGATCCATCTTCGTGATGTCGTTTTCTGCGGTTTTCTTGTGGGTCTTGGGCATTGCAGCCGCAGCTAAGCTACGTAAGTTTGCGTCGAATGTTTTATGCTGTTCCTTTTTTACCTCATTTGAAAAAAAGGAAGCTTAAATTTCCATTTCTATTATTTCTGAAAAAAAAAACAATTTCCGCAGCTGACCAGTTCCCGAGATGCAGAAGGAACGATCCGAATCTTAACGAATGTCTGAGGGATGCGATACAAGAATCCATTCCTCAGTTAGTGAAGGGTGAGTTCTGAATCTTTACAATGTTCAAGTATTCATTTTTTCTGTGTGTACAGGTATCTGTTTTTATTTATTAAGGCGTGCCAAAGCTAGGACTCCTTACAATCGATCCTCTTAGAGTGAGTGCTCTTAACATTTACCAGGGTGATGGCCCCGTTGCCATTAATCTTAAATTCAGAGATCTTGATTTCAAAAATTTGGCTTCCAGCAAGATCAACAAGGTTAGGTAAGCAAAATTTTTGAGAGACGTTTAAAAATTCATTTTATAACGAAAATCAATTTCACCATAATCCATTGCGTTTTTGCGCTTCCGAATAAGCAAATTCAGTTTCCATGGACGAAATTTCATATTTGGTTCGAATGAAAGATTTTCTGATCATTATTGTAAAGAGCAGCACTATTGTCTCTCACAATCCTTTACCATGTTAAAAAAGGTGCCTGTAGCATTTTCGATGGCGCAGGCCTGCTTGGCAGGATCTTTGGTCGATCTGAACTGAAGCCCACCGCAGAGATATCGAACCTTAATTTTCGAGACGATGCCTGCCTGCAGTACAAACGTAAACCGATGCAACTTTTTCAGTATCCAGCAGAACGTGTACATTACGTAGGAGAACTAAAAAATTTTCGTTTTTCAGAGCCGATCTTGACAACTACGTAATCGAGTTAGAAGCGGACATACAAAAACCTCTTATATTAACCGGAGACTATGAAATAAATGGGAAAATTATGGTCCTTCCGATAAGCGGGAAGGGCAAAGCACAAATAGAACTGGGTAAATTGAAAATTTTTCAGAATATGTTCCACGTTTATCGAGATTCGGAATTTCGAATAATCTTTTTCCTTTCTTTTTCAGACGATTTAAAAGCTGTTCTGACCCTTAAAGGGAAAGAACTGAAAAAAGACGGCCACCATTATATGGAGCTGGTCGATGTGAAGCTCAAGTTTCAGACGAGCAGGCTCCGCAGCAATTTCGGCAACCTCTTCAACAGCGATAAGACCCTGGGTAAATAAAGAAAGCGTTCTCCTGAGTGTCGCCTTATTAGAGAGATCTGCCTGACATAGACTTTGATTTAATTTCAGGCGACAACATGAACAAGTTTTTGAATGAAAACTGGAAGGAAATTCTGCAGGAGCTCCAGCCTTCATTTGAAGACGCCCTTTCGGCCACTTTTAGAGAATTCGCTCGAAGACTATTCTCAAAGGTTCCCTATGACGAGATATTCCTAAGTTAGAGCACAAAAAAAAAGGCAAAAGCGATCGGACCGATTCAATTTGTATGCTCTCAACGAAAGTAAAAACAATTTGAAAATTAACATGGAAATTCTTTGACTTCAAATCAAACGATTGACCAGCGAAAATCTTATAAGGTTTTCAGTATGTTAAGTTAAAATATTTATACAGTTAGTTTTTTTTAATAATTTCAATTAAATTGTTAAAATTTTTGCCGAAATCAACGCGGTTCGAATAAAAATTATTAAATGTATATCACTGGAATTAATATACGTTGAGTTAATTAAATGCATTTAAATATTTCGAAGTCATAAAATTATTTTCCTTCATTCGAATTATTTTCAAATTAAAATATAAGAAATTTAGAGGCAAATTGGAAAAATGCGACGATTTTTTGTCTTCGTCTAAAATCCGTTAATATTTATCCACCTCTTTTTTACTTCATGTTATAAATCTTATATGCTGGGTATTTTCTTATTTTTAATTAAACTTAAAACAAATTTTAGCTACACACTTCACCAGGTTGGCAAAATTTCCCAATTTTATCGATTTTATGAACGAGAAAAAGAAGCAGTAGTTTGAATCGTAAGGCAAAAATACTTTTTGTCTTTAAATCATTTTGCGCTCAAAATGGCCGAAATTTCCGTTAATTGTTGGCGAATCGCAGATTTTGTTGCAATGGAAAATGTCAAAGTCAATATTTAAAATATTCCAAAAAATATCTCATCGAAGCTTTCCAGATTCTGGATGAAGTTGAAAAATTTCAGTTTTCAATCAGTGCCGCCAGTTGTCGAAATTTGAAAGATTCACAAGGTGACAACATGAAGAAAAAAAATACCTTATAGACATCCGCTGGCTGATTACAGTAATTTTCCAGAGCACCATTCCGTTAAACTTTTATCCGAATTAACATGAGTTTAAATAATTAAATTCATTTTCTGTTAAACTCTGCCGAATATTTCATGACAGCATTAACTGCAGTACAAATTTACGCCTTTTTTTTGTTCACGATTTTGTTCAGGAAACTCTATCTCGCCGGTATTCGATTAACTTTTTCTCGACGTTTCATGCTTTATTTAATGCTTCCCATCTACAAAGACAACACTTGTTAAGCATTAATTTGAAACTGAAATTACATTCAGCCCTTAATAACAATTTTTTTAAAAATGTCTACATTTTGCTCTTTTTCAGTATTTCTTTGAACTCTGCTTTATTTTTGCACTTTGCTTGTATTTCCTGCAGTCTGATTATATTAAAGGAATTCTAAATAAACAGGAATTTAATTTAATTAAAAATAGTCTCTAGGCGAGGAAAAAATTTATTCACATTTAAAAAAATTTGATTTATTAAATTGATTCAGTCAATGCCTTGCTCCTAATAAAACAAATCGAAAATGTATAAAATTTTATAACATTAAAAAGATGAAATTGTCCAAAAAATCCGAGCATGCTGAAGATTGTCGGTGTCAATATTCCTTCGAAAAGGCCTGAAAACGGCAAACAATCCGCAAGCTAATAATTTCAGATTTTGCAAAAAGTTATATAAAAATTAAGGCATTTTAATTTTTGAGTTTAAAAATAACTACGAACTATTAAAATTGTAAGCATCTCATCACTTAGGTCCCTATCTAAATCGGTTTTTTTTTAATAATTCATTGGTCAGTATCTAAAAGTAGCTTAAAGGCACTGACAGTTGTATATAAAATCAATCATTTTGTATAAATTAGTATAGAAATGGTTTTTGAAACCTACTTTTATCAGAACGGTAAGGATCAAATCCTTTTTAAATATTTTTTTTACCACCAAACGTGCCTTCGTTAAAATTTCTTAATACATTTTAGCAAATAATTCAAATAGGACACGGTCAATAAAAAGTTGTTTTGAATCAAGAGAACCTTTTATAAGTGCTAAATAGTTTCCACAATCATCAAAAGTACAAATCTCAAGATTATGGGCATAACTGAAATTGTACATTTGTAGACCTAATTGAGATCATTCAATAAAATAAAATAAAATCTTTACACTCTGTAAAATCGGTGGTTTGCAGTTAAATTTTACTTTTCTTATAAATAGGTTCTCATTGAAAAATTTTATACCACTCATATCTTAAACAAACTCGGAATAAAATAAAATTTATTATACTCTACACCATTGAAAATAAAAAAAAATCCGATTAATTGGAATGCTACAGTAAAAGTATTTTAAAAAATTTCGCACATGCAAGCATTAAAAATATTTTTATCAGTAAGCAAGAAAATATTCCGATGTTCCTAAAATCTAATTATTTCATAGCCGTAAATAATTGCTTTGCAGGCGGATTCTATTTTTATAATAGACTTAACTGTAAGTACATAATTATAAATTAATTGACATTATGTTTGAAACCAACAAAAGGTCTATATATATACTTCTGTAGAAGATGAATAGGAAGTCGCAGTCTAATTTTAATCTTTATACATTGATTTAAGTTTAAATTATTAGAATTATTAATTAAAGAATTGCAACGAATTAACAATAATGGCCGTAATAATTGCGAAATGTAGATACTTCACCAGTAATATTTAAATTTTAGTGATCTGAAGTTCGCAAGCGCTTGAAGCGAAAAATAAACTGGACGGAAATTCTGCAAGAGAAGTTGCTAAAGAGAAAATTAATTTGTTCGTATACGTACATGTTAGCGATTTTTTTGTTAAGGAAAATAGTGGATTCAAAAACAATCACTTGATGTTATCATAAACAGACTAAACAAGACTGTTAAATGTTGATGTTCTAAAATAAACAAATTGAGTGACTTCTTATTCATCTCAGAACAACTTTTAAATTATATTCTTAAAACTATTAGGCAATTTATTTTACATTTACAGTCAGTTATATTTTATATTAGCTGATCAAAATGGTTTCAGCTCAATCAAAACTCTTCATTGTGCTTCTCATTTATACAGCTGCCTCTTTTTTGCCGTCCGGTGTTGTCGTCGTTGCCGTGTTATCCTCGGTGAGGTGCTCCCTTGAATTGGATAAATTTTCTCTGCTTCTTCGCAGATCGTCTCTGTTTTTCTGAAAATTATGCGAGCTTTTTTTATTTGCATTCTAACTGGCATTTCAGGAAAATAGATTCACTGTATGCGAGGGCTGATGTGCAATACGAATGACTTATATAAAAGTGCCATGCATGGATCGTTTTATCTATTTTTCTCCAACAGAATAATTTTCTTGGATAGTAAAAAATTACCTTAAAGTCGGCTGCCTTGGGATGAATTATTTCAGCATATTCCGTTTTCTCATCATCCCTTCTTACTATGTTACCCTGTGATCTGGC
This sequence comes from Ricinus marginatus, assembly GCA_028565995.1. Classification (NCBI taxonomy): domain Eukaryota; kingdom Metazoa; phylum Arthropoda; class Insecta; order Psocodea; family Ricinidae; genus Ricinus; species Ricinus marginatus. The sequence continues at coordinate 8,753 of JAOWBB010007748.1, read as the reverse complement.
CATGTCCAGTTCGGCATAAACAATCCCATCCGATTTTAAATTATCTTTCTGAATGCATTGTTCTACGTCCTAGAAATTGAATTCAAACAATTTTATTAAATTAACAAAGACACAATCGATAAGAAAAGGTCTGCGTGTTGTAAATGTTAGAAAGAGTCGAAAAACCAAAAAAAAATTTTTACCTTATCGATCGTCATAGGCAAGTTTTTTAAGGCCTCGTTGTCTACCACTTTGTCTTTGTTTCTTCTTCTGATGGAGTCCAGCAGGTTTCCGAGGAACTTTTTCTGCTGCTTTTCTTCCGTTAATTTTGAAATCGATGACTTGTCGGTGGATCCGTGATCGGCGCTTTCGGTGTCGCTGCTGAAAAATTTAAATTGCATCGTTAATTTGATACGAAAATGCGTTGCGTTATGTGTTAATGTGAACACCAACGTTTTAGATTCAGGAAACGTTAACCGGTTGAAAATCGTTGCCGGAAGTATCGTTTCAAATCATCTGAATTTCGATTTTTCCGTACTTACCGGAAATACTGGCAGATTAAGGTATTATAATTTTGAAAAGCTTGTTTTCGTATTAAGCGAATGCCTAGCTATTTTTTTAATGCGTGATAGATTGTTTTAATATGGCCGAGTTGTGTGTCATTAGAACTGATATTTTACTGAATAAAAATTGTTCTCAAACTGTACACTTCATTTAAAAATGTGATTGAAGTAGAAAAAACGAGTACGATGCATATGTAAAATGGAATTGGATTAAGCAACTGGTTACCACGGTTAAAAGAAGCTTTCGAATATTAATCGACATGGATTCGGATGGATAAATATATCTGTCTTATAAACAAGGTGTAACATTTCAAGAAGATTAATGGGACATAAAATGAAAATCTTCTTTAACTTCTTCGTGGCGAAGTAAAGAGAAATCTGCCCCTTTCGTCAAATATAAAATTTTTCCACTGCAAGTTATCTCAAAAACTGGCCGCCAATTTGGGAAAAGGCGGAGATTTGGAAAAGCGAGTTTCCCTCTGCAGGCTATTCAAAATAAATTCCTGTATAAAGTCAATGTGAAAATTTATTTGTTCCGAACCACGTTGAGGTAATTTAGCTAAGTGCGATATTTTCCTACAGTCCTCTGTTCTCTAAGCTTCAGTCTTTAGGCAAGAAACTTCGATTAATTCCTTTTGGAGTAGTCTTCGACTTACCTGATATTAAATACTTCCGGTTCAGCAGCGAAAGACACCGGTCTTGTTTTGTTGCTTTTCTTCCACGGCTTCGATAGTATTCCCTCCGTGTCTTTCTTTTCCAAATTTTCGCTTGCTGAATCGTTCACATCATTTTCCCGAGGAAACTGTTTGGAAGATCTATTTTTTGGTCCCCAGCGACTTCTCAAGAGTGTTCTTGAGGGGAATTTTATGCCGTCCGGAATACTTTCCCTTATTTCTGCCATGTTTTCCGGCTCTCTCGTTTCTTTAGGTCTACTGCTTTCCATTAATATCAAATTGTTTATTTCGGTTTCTTTCGACAAGCTCATTTTTGCCATTTTTCTGTCTCCGTTTTCGATGCCGAAAATGCTTTTGTGCGATATTTTATGCCTGCTTTTCCCGTTGTTTTTGGAATCTTCTTCCACTTTTTTTTTTCTTTCTTCGACTACGTTGGTGCTATTTGATAATTTCGAAAACTGGTTGAAAACGGATTTTTTTTTCGTTTCTTCTTGCTTATTCTTCGGTCCGTTCATGCTTTCTACGTTCACTTCTACTGGAATTTGTTCATTTAGTGGATCAAAGATTTTTTCCGTTTTTTCAACCGATTCTTCTACGATTTTCTTCACAGTGTCAAGTCGATTGGAATGATTTTTGCGAAACCAATTTGAGAATTCGAGGCCGAGGGCGTGTGGGGATTGCCTCTTCTGCTTTTTATCTTCAGTAACTTCTTGCATATGGGGAGGGAGGTTAAGCCCATCATCCACTTCCGTTTTTGACAAAACATCAGCGGAATCATCGATTTGGAAAAGAAGAAGCTTTCTCCCATGGAACGGATACGAATGCCTTCCCTCAAAAGCTACTGGCGTCGTATCTTCGCCTAAATTAAATCGAACATCTTCCGAAGTTTTAAACAGTTTCGGTCTATCGAACACTTCGTCTTGTGCCACGCCGTCGACCGATTTCTCGTACATCGAATCGGATGAATCGGAATTGCGGCGAGACTTCTTCTCATTTTCATACGATATGCTATTTTCTCTGATTTTCTTCGTGACTAATATCTTTTTCTCATCCTCCGGAGAAACGTATACTTTTGTGCCGTCTTCTATCCTTATCGGTTTGTAATTTTTATATGTGAGAGAACCAATTTTAGGCTGTGCACATTTTCTGAACCGTTCGCGGATGTATTAGTAGCAAGGTTAATAAGTGATGACATGCAAAAAAAAGCACGAAACATGCCTTAATACAATTTAGCCCATCTTCGCATACAGGACGAAGCGATAACAATGAACACTTCATCTCTAAAATAAACTTCATAAATATTTAAAATAAAATTCAAAAAATTTCATAAATACTAGATTTTTCATAATAAATTTGGAAATTTTAAATTTTCATAATAATAAAAGAAAATTCATATTTTCTTAAATTTGTATGCAAAAATTGTGATTATCGCTTCGATCCTGTAAAACTATAAAATTATTATTTTCCTACTCCTTACCAACAACATCAATGTAATAAAGAAGGTGTTAATTGAAGAGTTTCATACTGAAAAAAAGTCTTAAAAACATTTTAAATTCAGATGAATATTGCTTAAGAAGTTGGATCTTTATTTTCAAATTTTAATGAAATATCCAACTATCTTGCATTTATAAGCTTTTGATTTTGAAACTGTGTTAGAATGAGCTTTTATAGTTTTAAACACATATTTCAACAGAAAATTAATGTAAATTAATTTAGTACTTACGATTCTCCAGCTTGACGACGTGGTTTGCTTCCTGAAATGTACAAATATTTGTTTTTAAGTAAAAAAGCAAAAATTTAATTATGTTTTTAATAATTGGTAATCATTCATTTACCGTTTAAAAAAGTAAAATTTACTTCTAAAAATTAGTTCACTTTTCACTTCAATCTAATGAACTGATTTTTTTCAGCTTAAATGAAATTTAAATTTATTTTACTAACTTTGAATTTACTCAATTTTCTTGAAATAAAGGCAATAATTATTAGCGTACGAATGAATGTAAAACTTATAAAAATAATTCAGCTATTTGCAACAAGTCAAAACTAGCCAATGTAAAAATACTCTTTTCGAATATTCAATGCTTTTAACATTGGAATTCAGCAATCTAAGGAATTGGACAAAAAACATGTCACAAAACAATTAATTTTGTATTATCATCCCACATCACAAATTTGTTAGGTACATTTAACATTCACACAGACGTGTAAATGAATGATGTTCATCTTTTAACAACGAAGGAAAATGCGGTCGTTTAAATGCTTATTATTTATCAAAGCTTTAATCTCAGTTATGATGTTTTTTTGTATTGAATTGTCATGCAAGAAAAATAGACCATTTTAAATAATCAGAACCTAACTCTTGTGGTTCTTTGAGGTAAATGATGCTGCAGCTAAAAATTTGCACGCGGAAAGATAATAAATAGATAAGAGTAACTAATGAAGAATGATTTAAGATAAGAAACTATAAAACTAATGGGAAAAAATTCAGAGATTCATAACAAATTTAAAGACCGAAAATTTCATTTGTTGTTGAAAATAAATGAAAAAAATCTTAAAATCTATTTCAAAATATAAAATCTACTCACAAAAGCTTTTCTAATTTCCAGGAAGTGTTAAGATTTAATAATTAAAATTACTCCAATTGATTAATACATCACTTTAATAACATATTTTATTTATTTTTCTTTTTATAAACAAATTTATTTATATTCATGGTATTTTAACTAATTTTGGAATTAGAAATGAACAAACTAATTTTTAGTTATTCTTCTAATCTTTGGAGTATATCGATATTAATTTAAAATACTGATAACTTTCTCATGAAGAAAGGCCGAACATATTAACTTATATTATACGCTTAATATATTCTTCCAATTTCATCAATTCACCTTTTAAATATCGATATACACATCAGATTATAGAGAATTTAATCTAAACTAGAGTTGTCATATCGAATTAAAACATGATACTCATATTTTATGGTCCATAATTATTGATACAATGTATAAATAAATATATAACATATTTATATTTATAATGAATGAGCATTTCCATTAAAAAATTATTTTTTGTAATGAATGTGTTCACGTTGTTTTCTTAAATGCGAATTATTTAGGAAATTTATGAACTAATAATTAGATTGTTTTAATTATAATGGAGCCTTTTATTGGGTTTTCTGAGAAATCATCAAGGAATAATATGATTTTAATTAAAAAAATAATAATATAGTAAAACCTAAGAGTAATTCCGAAAAACAATGACTGACACAAGACATGAAGTAAATTTTATATTTTAAAAGTTGAGAGCCACGTCAAGGAAAACTACATAAAAAAACATATGTATAGCAGTATAATTCACTATTACATAGTAATAATCCTATTATTTTTTTTTATGTTTGATATAGAAAACATTCTAATATATAATTCAAATGCAATTTATGAGAAATAGATATGTAAAGTATGTAATCTCTCAAAATATTTTGGGAAAATTTATGGTAACATTTTTAGTTAAAATGAGTATATCTTATTTCATGTAGACACTAAAGTAAGTGTTTTATTATGGAGTTTTAAGAGAAAAAATTTGATTTCATTAATGATAAAAAATAATATCGCGTCTCTTACCCAAAGCATCGAGTTATTTATTCGCTAATGAAGGGAAAAATAAACTTCGGCACAAACTCTTGTTTAAATGTAAGAAAACACATTCATTGTTTAATTGCAACAAAGTGCAGAGTTAAATTACAATAAAAATGAACATTTTGAGACAGTCGGTCATGACATCACTTGAATATAATTAAATGTAACAGAGTATTGACTTTTTAGCCATATTAACTGACAAGAAATATTAAAAAAAAGTTTAAAACAATAATTCTGAGATCAATTAATAATCAATTAACCTTATATAATTCACTTATTTCTTGGTTAATTATAATTTTATCATTTTATTACAAGACTGAAAATTCAATCTTTATTTAAAAATTAACATTCATTCAAGTTTTTTTTATTTTAATCACATCAAAAATAAGGAATTTGAGAAAATTGTATACATTAATAAAAAAAATCTTTAAAAATCAATGACTGGTTAATGTGGAATGTTTAATATTATAGCATTGTCTACCTAAAAAAGTTAAATGCGATTATACAATTATTCAAAAATTATTAATCTTTATTCTTGAAATTTCAATAATGATGTTTAAAAAATAATCAAATATTTAAATTAATTTGAAGTATAATCTAAATTCGAATTCTCACACATTTCTTGGCAGTGCCTCATTAATTAAGGAAAACATCTGAAGATGGCTTAACAAAAACAAATAAAATAAAACTAATTTTGAATGATGAAGCAAACTAATCATAGTATTATCACTAATAATCAATCACACATTAACAGCAATATTAAAGAAAAGTTTTACTCCGTAATTCCTACTACCACAATAACATAAATGAATGATCGTTTACAATTAAAAAGTAATATAATAATACACTTATTTTTGGCTTTCAAATACTTTTCTATAGAAGTTAGAAATATGAATTTCATAGCAAGACTTTTTTATAACACTTATATTTCAATACCGTAGACCATGTTTATTAAGGTGAGTTCAAGGCAAAGAACTTTAAAAAAACAAGAAAATAATTCATTGTTTTTATACATAAATTTGTTAAACAATCTGGATAAATATTCATATATAATTCAAATAACAATTAATTATTTGATAAAATATACATGTAGGATTCAATAAGTTGCTAAAAATCTTAAGAGATTCAGATGTGTCTCAAGAAATAATTTAATTTTATTACCAAAAAGTATTTTTAGTTAACAATTGGCAGAAATTTCTATTAAATTTGGATATCTTTAAAATGATCTTTTTTAATAGCTTTGGATTTAAGGGATTCAACTAGTTCTATATTTCTTTTTAAATTTCATTTATTTCAGTGTTAATTTAAGCCTATAAAACACTTTCCACTACTTTATTCAACATTCCTGTCTGATCATAATAGTTTTCATGGCATAAAATAATTTAAATTATCCTAGAATGGCTGGTGCTCTTTTAGGTGCACATTTATAGCGAATGATTTAACTTTATGTAGTTTGTTTTCCTTAAAAAAGGATCAATAATTAAAATATTTATTGACAATATTATACAAGCTCGATCAATTTTAAAATGATAAATTAAAGGGATGAACCAAATATGGGAGATATTTTTTAATAATGGAAAAATAATTTTAAGGATCATATGGCAAGTAAAGCTAAAACTCTTGGTAGCTTTGCCAATGAACATATATATTATAATTGTAATTTTTCGGCAACGGGTGCGTTCCTATTTACAGTAATTAATTTGAGGGAAGAAATGTATTCCAGCGACAAATTTCGATTTTAACAATATTAAAGAATTACTCATTCATTTCGTGACATTTTAAACAATGGCAAGATTTTAAAAGCATTATTTGGATTTATTTAATTCAATTTTTGGACTACTGATACAGTCCGGCTAAAGTAAAACATTTAATTAATTTTAATGATAAACCAATCCGGAGATAAATAGGAACTTTCAATAATGAGTTATTTTAAAATCAAAATTTATGCTTTTCTCATCGATCATAGAACGACTGCATTGCCTTTCAAGGCAAAATTATTGTAAATCCTTATGAAAAACAAAGGAGAAATCGTTCAAGGTGCTGGAAAAATATTTGGGCGGCATTTTATAAAATTTTTGCAAATGGCTTTATATATAAACCTAATTAATTGATGTTTAAAGTGTACCAAACATTTGTATTCACTCTCTAAAGGCAACAGATTTGAAGAAGGTCATTAATTAGTCGACATCAAGTTTTAACTCATTTTTCAGCGAAAATGTTTTTCTTTCAAATTCTTGGTTCATAAAACCATTAGATCATTCATCACGGATAGGAAAATGTCTAAAAATGCTTTGAAGAGTTTTACTTCACTAAAAATTTTTTTCTTAAATGTTATTTCATTTTTTAAAACACTTCACCGTTTTTTATTTTTCTATTGTGCTTGTGAGGTATCGAAAACGCATGTGTTTAGTCCACAATGGCGTTTAAACGAAGGCAAAGGCACAATCTAAATAAATAATATGTTTTTTCCCCACTTTACACGGGAGTGTTGATTTTGTCGCTACATTTCTTTTCGTTTCCATTGATGTACTCAGTACTCGAGTACACTCCGTCCTTTCCCTGGATAGATGGCGGCCGTTTCTCTGTCCCATCTTCTATCGCTACTTCGGATGAACTTTTGTGTCCATTAGTTCCTGCTGAAACAGATTTAAGAAACTGTCTCTGTTATCCCTTTTTAATTTTCACTCTAAATGCTTGTTCTCGCAGGGATCATTTTCATTTCATCCAAAATATAAGAATTCCAAATATTTTAAAAACATAAAAAATAAAATGAGATCAGCATGCTTTAAAAAAATTTGGAAATAATAAATTTCTCTTCTTTTTCATTTCCATGCACACATAAATATATAGTAAAATAAATATATAGTAAACGATAAAGGAATTTTCTTGAGTATTTGTTTCAAATCGGGAAAGATTTTCCCAGATTCCGAATTAAAGACTTTTTCTTAAGCAGAAAAGAATTATTTGTGCTGCTTCTTACGGAAAGAATTGTAAGAAATTATTAAATTAAATGAGATACACGGAGAAGATTGGCGAAACACCATCTTCTTAAATGCAAAAAACTACTCTAAAAACTACAAGCTGTCAGCTACTATTTAAAAAATTTTTTTTTTCAATTATTCATATAGTGACTGTTCACAAGGGGTGAGCTGTCGATTCCGCTTAAAATGTGCCCTTAAAGCATATTTATCGTATATTCAAAATGCCACCCCTCATGATAAAATAATATTTAGAGTGAGAAATCTAAAGGTGATAACAAAACTTGCCTCGAGACTAGTTCTTATCTGTCAGCTTGAAACAAATACCGAGATAAAAAGTACAACTTTTGTACATAATAATGAAAATGAAATTATTTAACTAGACATTGATTCTATCTACGATCGGTAACATATGCAAACGATCAAACTGCCTCTTTTTAAGTAAGTGATTAATAGAAGATGGAAAAACAAAACATGCGAATATAATTTTCTGTAACATATACATTTGATATGTTATAAATATATTTTGTCTCAAATAGTGAAAATGATTTTTTCTAACTAGATCTGAATGAAAGGTATAGATCAATAAATGAATTGTATTCGTCCTAAAATAATGAATAATTTTAATCATTGTTAATATATATATATATATATATATAATTTAATTTTTTAATTTCTTTACTTTTCCTTACTATTTCTGGTAATTTGTTTTATTTTACTTTATAATAAAGAAAATAATTTTGAAACTCACATCATTCGTACTTATACATAAATATTATTTTTAAAATTATATTGATTAAAAATTGTTAAAACTACTTTCATAATAATAATGATAATGATGATAATAATAATAACAATAATAATAATAATAATAATAATAATAATAATAATAATAATAATAATAATAATAATAATAATAATAAA